>JAWQFJ010003000.1:65000-82500 GCA_034096865.1 Theodoxus fluviatilis | reverse complement strand
CCTCTCGTCTTGTCTCGAAATAACTCCCCGCCCAGAGCCTGGTGTGGAATGCGCGGTGAACACAACTGTCCTCCACCACTCTCATTGACTGCACGCGCTGTGAGAGTTCGATGCCCTGCAATATTTACAATCCAAGGCGCGTCCAAAGCAAGAGGCGTCTTCCTAGGAGGAAGGAATCAGCTCCTGGGACGAGGGAGACAGCTCCTGGGACGAGGAAGACAGCTCCTGGAACGAGGGAGACAGCTCCTGGGAGGAGGGGAGAGGCAGCCACGTAGTCCGCACTGGTAACCAACACTCGAGGCTCTGCAAGCGTCTTCGCCTTGACGGGGAGAAAGAAGGGCAGTGTCTTTTGTGGGGTAGTTGTCATGTGTAGCCAGCTCGTCCTTTTTCCCTCAAGGCAGGGAGCAGAGCGGGAAAAGAGCGGCGTATTAGCTGTAGGTAAGTGAGTTCTGGCGCTATTGACTGAGGGAGCGAGGGCAAACACGGGGGGCTGCTAGTGGCACGCACAATGCACCCAGTGAGCCGTGCTTCAGCCGAGAGGGACGGAGCCTCTCAAGCAGTCCTGAAGGAGATGTCACTCCACTTGTCACTCCTGGTGAAAGCTTGCAACCGAAGGCCGACACGGACAAAGCTCACTACGTCAATAGAATCTCATCGGAATCGAAAGTGAACGCGCCGTGCCTCATCCGCCGCCTGCCTTGCTGGGCTGGAGGACCGCCTGGTCACAAGACTCAGCCGAGAGTGTTTCCAGCAGCGAGCCGTGGCACACTACACGACCTTGGCAGGGGAACGCGCACTCCCAGGGACAATCTCCGTCCCCAGCCTCGGAAACCGCGTATCCTCGCTAAGATTCAACTCCCTGTGCGTGCACACACGGCGCCCAGCTTCTCCTCCTGTAGGATTCAAGCGTCCGCCGTCCCCTCCTCTCCCACAGCCCAGCAGTGCCACTCCGACGCGGCAGTGCCCGTGTTTTCTAGGTAAACAAGCAGGCAAAAGCAGATAAACAGGTAGTGCCGGTCCGCTGGTTCTGGCCGTTACGTCGCCGGCAGCCTCTGTCCTGTGCTCCAGGAGGTGCGCTGACTTTGCAGGTACTGCGCTGACTTTGCAGGTGCTGCGCTGACTTTGCAGGTGCTGCACTTACTTTGCAGGTGCTTGCGTCTCTCTCCGTCTCACTGCCTCGGGCTGGACGTCGCTATTCCCTACAGAGACACGAGGTTGGTCCCGTAGCGGCACCCACACAGAGGCAACACTGGCGGGGAGGTTCGCGTCTCGGCAAATCCAGTGCGCTGCCACGCAGCCGTCATACAGGGCGCACACAGCGCGTCTCGCTGGTGTGTTTGTGTGTGTGTGTGTGTGTGTGTGTGTGTGTGTGTGTGTGTGTGTGTGTGTGTGTGTGTGTGTGCATTCCTCGCCTCGGAAGCGCTGTCTCCTTGGGTCTCAGTCGCTCAGGCAGTGGGCACGAATCCCAGCTTGCACCGCAGTCCACAGACACAGACGCACTGACATCCAGAACGCTGCCTTGCTGCAGCCACGACTGACTTCCCACCTGAGCTCAGTCCACGTCGCCTCCAGCGGGTGAGTGTGGAGGGAAAAATGCACTACGCACTCTGGCTGAACATTCCTCGCACACAGCTGACAAATTCCCCCCTACGGCGCCCAGAATGATGATGACTTTTCAAAGCGACTCATTCCAGCGGCAGGGACGGCGTACCGAGTCTACAGCGTCCGTGTCCGTGTCTCGGGCCTTGGGGTTCTATGTGGTGGGTGTTGAGGACAGCAGAGCGAAACCTGTCCTGCAGAGGACTCCACAAACAGATGTGTCTCGCTGTCTCGATACCTAGGACGACAGCTGTGCCACTGAACTCCCACCACATACCTGCCCACCTACCTACTGCCTGCTGCAGCCACGGGGGGGGGGGGGGGGGGGGGGGGGAAGCTGTGTAGCAAATGATCGTTGCCGCCCTTCCCTTCCCACCGCCGCCTCCGCCTCCGCGTACACAGCATCCACGCCTGCATACCTCTCTCTCTCTCTCTCTCTCTCTCTCTCTCTCTCTCTCTCAGTTGCCAGGCGTTTAGCGTGCGAAACTGTCGAGGTCCTTGTCGCGTGACAAAGGACTTGACAAGCCAGGAATACCTCACACTGCACGCACAGTCTCACAACTCCCTTTCTCTCTTACAAACAGGTAGGACAACTGCCGTTGTCTATGCGTGTGGGGGCAGAATGGGTACGAGCAGACTGCAGGGGGGGGGGGGGGGAGGGGGGCAGAGCGTGTGGGCAGAGCGGGTACGGCCAGACTGTGTGTGGGGCAGACTGTGTGTAAGGTAGACTGTGTGTGGGGCAGACTGTGTGAGGGGCAGGCTGTGTGTGGGGCAGGCTGTGTGTGGGGCAGACTGTGTGTGGGGCAGACTGTGGGGGGCAGAGCGTGGGGGGGGGCAGAGCGGGGGGGGGGGGGGCAGCGATGACGGCTGCCGTGGCAAGGAGAAGAAACAACAGCAACTGTAGCAACAACGACGACTGCCGTAGAGGCAGCGATGACGAAATCAACGACAACTGTCTACGACAACGATGACTTCGACAGTGACATCGACAGTGACAGAGGAAGGGGATGAGGCGAACGTCTCCCAAGATACCTCGTGGTCCCAGTTACACGCAGTATATCAACTCCCGAGTTCAGGTCTACAGGTATTCAGGTCTTCAGGTCTACAGGTCTTTAGGTCCTCAGGTCTTCAGGTGTACAGGTCTACAGGTCTTAGTGTCTACAGGTCTACAGGTCTTCAGGTCTACAGGTCTACAGGTCTTCAGATCTTCAGGTTCACAGGTCTACAGGTCTTCAGGTCTACATCTTCATCTTCAGGTCTTCAGGTCTTCAGGTCTTCAGGTTCACAGGTCCACAGGTCTACAGGTCTACATATCTTCAGGTCTACATATCTTCAGGTCTTCAGGTCTTCAGATCTTCAGGTTCACAGGTCCACATGTCTACAGGTCTTCAGGTCTACAGATCTTCAGGTCTACAGGTCTTCAGGTCTTCAGATCTTCAGGTTCACAGGTCCACAGGTCTACAGGTCTTCAGGTCTACAGATCTTCAGGTCTTCAGGTCTTCAAGACGGGGACAGGACGACTGTGAATGCGAAGCTCTCCCTCTATCGCATCCCTGGTCTCTGTCTCGCATGCAGTCACTTCCCTACGGCAGCGGGAGAGGAGGAGATACATGATGACAGCAAGAAGCGCGCCGGAAGAAAACCTCGAAACACAGAGAGAGAGAGAGAGAGAGAGAGAGAGAGAGAGAGAGAGAGAGAGAGAGAGAGAGAGGAAAGAGAGAAAGAGATGGAGAGAGAGAAAGAGATGGAGAGAGAGAGAGATGGAGAGAGGGAGAAGGTGAGAGGGAGAGGGAATAAGGAGATGTGTGATCAGACAAAACTTATCACATAAAAAAGTCGCAGTGCAACATGGTTCGAGTCATTCACACATCCTTACAATCAAAGGAATTCCATTCTGTCTGCACGGCGTCCACAGGCAGGCTGGGGAGACTGGACAGGGCTCACACCAGCCCTCTTGTGGCAGCAGCAATGACAGGCAGCAATGACAGGCAGCAATGACAGGCAGCAACGACAGGCAGCAATGGCAGGCAGCAATGGCAGGCAGCAATGGCAGGCAGCAATGGCAGGTAGCAATGACAGGCAGCAATGACAGAGAGCTAACGATTCAAACAGGCGGAGCGAACAACGTTCCTGCAGTGTTCGAGTCTCAAGAGAGACGCAATGGCTACGGCACGGGTCAAGAGAGACGCAATGGCTACGGCACGGGTCAGGAGGGAGGGCTGGGAACAAGTGGGTCAGATGTCATCGCCTCCATTACGCGTCTATCCAGCACCAATTCCGCAGTGACGCACAGCGCTGCCTCTACGCCTGCTGACTGCGAGTGTGTGGCAGACAGTGGCAGACAGTGGCAGACAAATGGAAACATGAAATCCAACATAGCCACGGCGGCGTCCGGTGTCAGGGTACATTTGTCACGCGCCCGTTGATGGCGAGCTCGGGGCGTTGACTGCAGTAAAATGATACTGCTGGCTGCGCCCGATAATATTTCTACAAGACAGGTGTCATTCAAACCTCTGTCAGTGTTAAGCAACGCCTCAGAGTGGTGTCCTTCGTCCACTGGGACGCAGGCAGGCGCGTGCACAGAAAACAGAGTCTGTTATCTGAATGTGCTTGGAGAGAGTGACACTGACGCTCTGAATGAATTTCACCTCCAACTAACGTTGAACGGCTAATGACAAGATTCCGTTGAACAGAAACACTCAAGCATTGTTTTAATGACATACAAGGTTTTCCTCACGTCGGCAAACCGCATTCTGGTATTCAAAGTCTGAATTATCTCCACCATGACCATACTCTGAAGATGTGAAACTGATTTCATCAGCCGTCCTTCCACCACCTGCCGTTCTTAACGTGACGTCATCATAAAGATACATCTATCGTCAGAACTTGCTTGTAGACTTGTCATGAAGAGTGAGTCTGCCTCGGGACATAGAAATCCTCACACCATCCCCCTACCCCCTGTCTCGATGACCACAACACTACTCTCACCATGCAAAGGTACAAACAAAAAATACTCCACCCCGTTTACAACCACCCACCCACCTCCTTCTTCTTCTTCTTCTTCTTCTTCTTCTTCTTCTTCTTCTTCTTCTTCTTCTTCTTCTTCTTCTTCTTCTCTTCTTCTTCTTCTCCTCCTCCTCCTTCCTCCTCCTCCTCCTCCTCCTCCTCCTCCTCCTCCTCCTCCTCCTCCTCCTTCTTCTTCTTCTTCTTCTTCTTCTTCTTCTTCTTCTTCTTCTTCTTCTTCTTCTTCTTCTTCTCCTCCTCCTCCTCCTCCTCCTCCTCCTCCTCCTCCTCCTCCTCCTCCTCCTCCTCCTCCTCCTCCTCTCTCTCTCTCTCTCTCTCTCTCTCTCCCCCAATCTCTCTCTCTCTCCCCACCCCCACCCCACCCCTGCTCTTCCTCCCTCCTTCTTCCTCAAACCAGTCAGACAAGTTTCGTGCTACTTTGCTCTTTTACTTCTGATCCCGCACTGGGGGTTGGAGCTGCTGGTCTCTGTCTTGGTGGGGTCATCTGGAGACACTCCACATCACCTGCCCCAAGGTCACGAGTGTGTTTGTGTGTGTGTGTGTGTGTGTGTGTGTGTGTGTCTGTGTGTGTGTGTGTGTGTGTGTGTCTGTGTGTGTATGTGTGTGTGTGTGTGTGTGTGTGTGTGTGTCTGTGTGTGTGTGTGTGTGTGTGTGTGTGTGTCTGTGTGTGTGTGTGTGTGTGTGTGTGTCTGTGTGTGTATGTGTGTGTGTGTCTGTGTGTGTGTGTGTGTGTGTGTGTGTGTGTGTCTGTGTGTGTGTGTGTGTGTGTGTGTCTGTGTGTGTGTGTGTGTGTGTCTGTGTGTGTGTGTGTCTGTGTGTGTATGTGTGTGTGTGTGTGTGTGTGTGTGTCTGTGTGTCTGTGTGTCTGTGTGCGTGCGTGTTTAAGCTCAAACGCGCCCGGGCGTACCTTGTCTGTCTTATCTGCCTGTCTTGTTCGTACGTCCGTCTGTATGTTTGAACATCCCCCCCACCCCCACCCACCCCTCTCTCTGTATCTCTCTGTCTATTTCTCTCTCTCTCTCTCTCTCTCACATACACACTCACACACACACACACACACACACTCACTCTCACACACACACACACACTCACACACACACACACACACACACACACACACACACACACACACACACCCACTCCTGCCCCTTGCTCTAAACGTCCCATGACAACGGACAGGACAGAGCGCCGTAGCGATGCGAGGGCGGGAGGAAGGAATGCCAACAGACAGGTTTTCCGCCTGACTTGAGACACCGTGTGCTGCGGGGGGCAAACTCTGCCAGGACGACCTGGAAGCAGGCAGGGAGAATGTCGACTTTCCGCCATTGCTCCTTCCCGTCGTCCTTTGCTGCAGGTTGCGAGCCCTGGGCTAGGGGCACTTTCTCTCATCAGGCGGGTCTCAAAGTTTAAAGGCCCACCGTCACTAGCAGTGGACGTCCGCTGGACGGTAGGGTTTGTAGGGATTATCTATATCGAGAGGATTTCCACACAGTAACTGTCACTTTCTCACTATCTCCGTCACAACTGCAGTCTACAGTGCACAACACTCTCCGTCACGCCTGCAGTGCACCGCACTCTCCGTCACGCCTTCAGTCTACAGTGCACAATACTCCCCGTCACGCCTGCAGTGCACCGCACTCTCCGTCACGCCTGCAGTCTGCAGTACACCGCACTCCCCGTCACGCCTTCAGTCTGCAGTGCACCGCACTCTCCGTCACGCCTGCAGTGCACCGCACTCTCCGTCACGCCTGCAGTGCACCGCACTCTCCGTCACGCCTGCAGTGCACCGCACTCTCCGTCACGCCTGCAGTGCACCGCACTCTCCGTCACGCCTTCAGTGCACCGCACTCTCCGTCACGCCTGCAGTCTGCAGTGCACCGCACTCTCCGTCACGCCTGCAGTCTGCAGTGCACCGCACTCACCGTCACGCCTGCAGTCTGCAGTGCACCGCACTCTCCGTCACGCCTGCAGTGCACCGCTCTCCGTCACGCCTGCAGTGCACCGCACTCTCTGTCACGCCTGCAGTGCACCGCACTCTCCGTCACGCCTGCAGTTCACCGCACTCTCCGTCACGCCTGCAGTCTGCAGTGCACCGCACTCTCCGTCACACCTGCAGTGCACCGCACCCTCTGTCACGCCTGCAGTGCACCGCACTCAAACTTTCTCACTCATGTGCACGACACGACACGGATTCAGCAGAAATCTAAGGCAGAGATTTACATCTGGTCCATCTTCACTTCCAACGTCTCCCTCAGATCTTTTCTTGAATTAAAGACTTCAACTAAGGCAAAGGAATTCATCAAAAGACATAAACAGGTCGAGGAATTGGTCTCTTTCAGTCTTCGAGTGGACGAACTGGTTGCAGTCATCAAGCGGACAGGAAAAGAGGGGAGGAAAACCTAGGCAGGTGGCTGGTGGCCACTGAAGTGACAAGCATACGTCAACACCCTGGCCACAGTTCTTCCTGTCCCAGAGCATAAAACGCCAGCAACTTCAGCAGTTACAAGCACGGAGACAAATTACCGCCCTTGCATCTCGCAGCCTCGTCCTCACCTCCTGAAAACTCTGGCTCTCCCTTACACTTGAAGGACAAGGAGAGGAGAGGGCAGAGAGGAGAGGGCAGAGAGGAGAGGGCAGAGAGGGGAGGGCAGAGAGGAGAGGGCAGAGAGGAGAGGGCGGAGAGGGGAGGGAAGAGAGGAGAGGGCAGAGAGGGGAGCACAGAGAGGAGAGGGCAGAAAGGAGAGGGCAGAGAGGAGAGGGCGGAGAGGGGAGGGCAGAGGAGAGGGCAGAGAGGAGAGGGTAGAGAGGAGAGGGCAGAGAGGAGAGGGCAGAGAGGAGAGGGCAGAGAGGAGAGGGCAGAGAGGAGAGGGCAGAGAGGAGAGGGCAGAGAGGAGAGGGCAGAGAGGAGAGGGCAGAGAGGAGAGGGCAAAGAGGGGATCCCTGCAGTGTAATGACTCAACCTCGTTCCTCAGGGAACATCTCCAACAGTCAGAGTTGTTTATGGAAACAAAGGACAGATAGAAGTAGAGACATCAACAGAAATGGTAATAACAACAGCAACAAAACTGCAGGAGCAGCAGGAGCAGCAGCAGCAGCAACAGCAGCAGCAGCAACAGCAACAACAGCAGCAAAAAAGCAACAAGAGCAACAGCTGCCACCGTTGTCCATCTTCCTCCTCCCGGACCACGATGACTTTCGATTCCTGGCGGCACGTGCCTGAGTTGCGATGTCTTACTGTTCACTGACAAGTAAAACTACATGTAAATTATACACCACCCTCCTCTTGAACTAATGCTCAGTGACACTAATCTACATCCAGGTGTGCGTATCCATGTGCGTTTTTACGCGCGCACGCGTGTGAGCATGTACACGTGACTGCGTTTGCCTGCGTGAACAACTGGAAGTGTGAGCGTGCGAACCACAGCGGCTGCTTTGCTCTCCAGACCAAACCAAGATGGCGATTGCGTCCCGTCACAGACAGGGCTTGCTGACTGGTGCGTTTTGGCAATTCGAAAAGAAATGGAGAAACACTCTCACACGCACCGTCACACAACATCATCCTTCCAGCTCCTCCATACCCCGACCCTTCACACATGTACGCACACAAACACGCACGCAAACACGCACACAAACACGCGCGCAAACACGCAAGTGCACACACTAAAGCTGTAGAAAAAAGTATGCAGACACACTAACTTCAAACTACAACTAGCAAGTTTTTTTCGATAGTTAACAGCGCACTTCATTGGTGACGTCATGCGTGCACTTAGACCACGACACTTACTGACAACACAAACCACGACTACCATCGCCACCAAAAGTACGGCAACACCACAATGCATGTGTGTATGTGTGTGAGTGAGTGTGTGTGTGTGTGTGTGTGTGTGTGTGTGAGAGAGAGAGAGAGAGAGAGAGAGAGAGAGAAAGAGAGAGAGAGAAGGGGGGAGGGGGCGGACACACAGACGAACAGACGAACGGATGGAAAGACACAAACAAGGAGATGACAGGCAGGAAGGAAGGCATACAGGCAAAAAGTAAATACGATAGACTGACAAAAAAAGGAGACAATGACAAGATACTGACAAAAAGAAATAGGAGACGCCAGGAATCCCGTTAAACATTACCATCCTGCTATTACTGTTTATTACTTCCCGTAAACTGCTGTCGCTGCTTCAGTCAACCTTCTCTAATGGAGGCATCGCAGAGAAAGTAATCGATAAAGACGCAATCTTTTCCACGTTACTCATCCCCAAACAAGCTTAGCAGACAGATTGTCTCCCGCGGGTGTAGGCGTACACGATTTGCCTCCCTTTGCCGAGATGAGTTGGGCCGTCAGGTGGCGTGTGCGGCGAGGGGAGGTGCACACGTGTCTGGTCAAGCGGTGGCCAGTTTGCAAGACGCAGCAGGGGCAGCCATTCCGGACAGAGCGAACAGTCAGCGAGTGCGGGGGCGTTTTCATCGCGGGTCATCCCGTCCCTGGGGCGCGGACTGCGGCCACGGGTGGTGACGCGGCGATGGCCTTCACACGGGCATATCAACATGGTCACGCATTTGCATAAATCCCACACATTTGCATGCAGCGCAGGCCAAGACAGAGTGGACTGACCGTCGTGGCACCAAGTCCCCCATAGCGGATTCGATATTCATGAATCCTGACCTACTTATGCGCCATTCATCATGACTGTGGGACATTTCCTCCCATAACGGGCCACTGGCGTCCCCCAGTACTGACGTACCGTTGCTGACTGCATCAAGGAACGGAAAAACCAGCAACATCTTGCAGCAGAAAACACTTACCAAGACTTCGGAAACCCGGCAGTTTGGCTTCTTGTGGCCACCTTTGTGTTGTCCTCCGGGAATTTGACGGTCATTTGTTTTATTCCTACGTCACTGATATGGATTCACTTCTGGCAAGCCAGAGGTGTTGATCGTAACATAGACTCCAGCTACAAGGAGTCCACGCAGAAGTAGAGACAGAGCCGGGAGGTTCACGTGAGACTGCACATTTCATGGAGACGCTGTTTGTGTCGTGTCAGGTCCCACACCATCAACACCAACACCAACACTCCCCTTGCATCAGGGAGCTTCAAGGCACAAGATCACGTAGAACACAGCGCCACGGCAGCTTGGAAACAAGGTGTTATTGCAGCCTGAACGACACCTGCACTCTGTCGTCACACCATCCCTCTATCCATCTCTCCCACAAGACTGGACTAGGGGCACCACATTCAGAGCAAGGCTGTTATCCTCAGTCGTGATCGCGCATAAGCAAATCACTACGCTTGTGTACAAGCAAACCAATATCCTTATGCATAAGTAAACCACTATGATTGCGCATAAGCAAATCACTATGCTTGTGTACAAGCAAACCAATATCCTTATGCATAAGTAAACCAGTATGATTGTGCATAAGCAAATCACAATGTTTGTGCATAAGTAAACCACTAAAGTCACTGGAGCACTTGTTGACTACACGCCCAGCATATTTTAATAGGAGTATGTACTGTCATTGCTGTCTGTATCTTCACACACGTGCTGGCGCGCGCACACATACCCGTGTGCTTTAAATACGGTCTTTCCTCCTGTATATGTATATTTTTGCAATGAAAATCATTGCTTAAGAGCAGGCAGGTTTCAGACCAGGTAGGAGCACTACTGAACAGATCTTTAATCTGAGAATCCTGTGTGAGAAACATCTACAACACCAATAAGATCTGTACCATGTCTCTATACACTTTAAGAAAGCATTTGACAGAGTCTGGCATGCTGCGCTGTGGGCCACAATGAGAAGCTACAACATCAGCTCCAAGATCATCAAAGTCGTCGAACATCTTTATGACAGAGCGACCAGAGCAGTCCTGTTCAATGGTACCACAGGCGAATGGTTCAGGACAACGGTCGGAGTCAGAGGGCTGTCTACTCTCCCCCATACTCTTCAACCTCTTCCGTGAAAGGATAATGACTGATGCCCTAGCAGACCACGAAGGATCAATCAGCATCTGTGGCAGAAAGATCACCAACTTACGTTTTACTGATGACATTGATGGATTAGCAGGAAGTGAAGAGGAGCTGACTAGTCTTGTTGAGCACCTGGACAAGACCTCACAGGCATATGGTATGGAGATCAGTGCCGAAAAGACCAAGGTGATGACGAACAACCCTCGGGGCCTCAAAATGGAAATCAAAGTGAAGGGCCAAAAACTGGACGCTGTGAACAACTTCAAATACTGATGAAGGGTCCAAACCAGATATACTGTCCAGGATAGCACAAACAACAGCAGCATTGGCAAAGTTGAAGCCAATATGGCGTGACAGAAATATCACTCTCACGTCGAAGATCAGGCTCATGCGCATGCTGGCCATCTCCGTATTCTTGTATGCATGTGAGTCCTGGACACTCACATCTGAACTACAGAGAAGGATACAAGTCCTGGAAATGAGATGCTACCGCAAGATTCTGAACATCTCATATAAAGACCAGGTCACAAATGAGGAAGTCAGCAACAGGATCAGGAGAGCATTTGGACAGTACGGAGACCTGCTCTCAATTGTGAAAAGCAGAAAGCTGAAGTGGTACGGTCACGTGTCAAGAGGCAGTGGGCTGGCCAAGACCATCCTGCAAGGTACCGTACCAGGTGGGAGAAGGAGAGGCAGGCAGAGAAAGAGGTGGGAAGACAACATCAAAGAGTGGACAGGCTTGACCTTTGCTGACTCACAGCGAGCCACAGAGGATAAAGATCGATGGAGGAAGATTGTCCAAAAGTCATCAGTGGTGCCTCAACAACCCATCTCAGGGTTAAGAGACTGAACTGAACTGATGTATACTAAAAACCTAAATGATTCAACGTTTGAAAGATCCAATGTGGTCATATTTGACACTATACCCAGGTCTGCTCACACACGGGCATATTTCCTGGACGGGGCGGGGCTCGAGTTGTGCTACTTCCCATCGACACCAGTTGCGGGGGGGGGTCCTTTTTGGTTGGGGGGGACAAATCAGCGAAGTGGCGAAGCCACGAGCGCGCGCCCGCAAAGCAGGCGCGCAAACTAGGGGGGTCCGGGGGCATGCCCCCCCGGAAATTTTTTGAAAAACGGTTAAAATCTGTGCAATCTGGTGCATTCTGGGCCTTGTTTTGAGGGGTAAGAGCAGCATTTTTTGGGAGACACACACAAAAAATATATTTAAAAAAAAAACTCAAACCAAGGTACATGCTTTTTCTAGGGGGGGGGGGGGGGGGGGGTTCCGGAACCCCTGGAACCCCCCCCTGGGTCCGGCCCTGGACACTGCGACCCCACTGGCCTCTGTCTGCTTATGTCAGTCTCGGACTTCACAGCAACAACTCGACACAGAAACTCACAGCAACAGCTCGACACATGAGCTCACAGCAACAACTCGACACAGAGCCTCACAGCAACAACTCGACACAGGACCTCACAGCAACAACTCAACACAGAACCTCACAGCAACAACTCAACACAGAACCTCACAGCAACAACTCAACACAGAATCTCACAGCAACAACTCAACACAGAACCTCACAGCAACAACTCAACACAGAACCTCACAGCAACACCTCAACACAGAACCTCACAGCAACACCTCAACACAGAACCTCACAGCAACACCTCAACACAGAACCTCACAGCAACAACTCAACACAGAATCTCACAGCAACAACTCAACACAGAACCTCACAGCAACAACTCAACACAGAATCTCACAGCAACAACTCAACACAGAACCTCACAGCAACAACTCAACACAGAACCTCACAGCAACAACTCAACACAGAACCTCACAGCAACACCTCAACACAGAACCTCACAGCAACAACTCAACACAGAACCTCACAGCAACAACTCAACACAGAACCTCACAGCAACAACTCAACACAGAACCTCACAGCAAACAACTCAACACAGAACCTCACAGCAACAACTCAACACAGAACCTCACAGCAACAACTCAACACAGAACCTCACAGCAACAACTCAACACAGAACCTCACAGCAAACAACTCAACACAGAACCTCACAGCAACACCTCAACACAGAACCTCACAGCAACACCTCAACACAGAACCTCACAGCAACACCTCAACACAGAACCTCACAGCAACACCTCAACACAGAACCTCACAGCAACAACTCAACACAGAATCTCACAGCAACACCTCAACACAGAACCTCACAGCAACAACTCAACACAGAACCTCACAGCAACAACTCAACACAGAACCTCACAGCAACAACTCAACACAGAACCTCACAGCAACAACTCAACACAGAACCTCACAGCAACAACTCAACACAGAACCTCACAGCAACAACTCAACACAGAACCTCACAGCAACAACTCAACACAGAACCTCACAGCAACACCTCAACACAGAACCTCACAGCAACAACTCAACACAGAACCTCACAGCAACAACTCAACACAGAACCTCACAGCAACAACTCAACACAGAACCTCACAGCAACAACTCAACACAGAACCTCACAGCGGCTGCACGAGAATCTGGAGACTGACATGACCAGTTATCAGCAACAAGGGCGTCGCCTTGCGAAGCCCAGCCGTGATACGTACACATGGACGCTACATACACACCTACTTTACGGACACACGGATGTCCACACACCAGAGACCTGATATCTTTGTGCGGCCAACCAACAGCCGGAGACATCAAACGTTGGCTATCGGCAATGTAGATTCCACAGCGGCGTCAACACAACGACAGGAACCGCTGTGTACTGGGAAAGGTCCACTCGAGCATTGAACCGCCAACTGACCACTGTCCAGCTTTCTGTCCTGAAGGCGTGACAGTCAAACAACAAGGGCCTCTACTGGAAAACCATACTTAAAGGATTCGGAGAAATTGACTGGCTCTGTGGTACACTTGCACTTGGGGAGGAAAGACGAGAGAGAGAGAGAGAGAGAGAGAGAGAGAGAGAGAGAGAGAGAGAGAGAGAGAGAGAGAGAGATTCTTGGTCCTCTTTGATTTGCCAAGACACCGACTGTGTCTGCCAGATATCCCAGCTGAACGTATTATCATGGACCTCCACTCACTGAATATTTGCAAAAAAACTCGTCACTGGAGGTTAATACACTGGTACACGGTGGCACACTGAATGTTACCAAGGCAGCAGTGCTGAATGTTTTACTTCAATGAACATAATAGTCTGAATGAGCTATCGTTTATGAAATATATCTGAAATGGACAGTATGACAGCAGAACATCTTTCTTCCACAGATAACTTTTTTTTCCTAGCAAACATCTCCTTTCTCACAAAGACAAAGTTTCCATCTCTTATCTCCACTCCTCTCTCACTCCTCACTCCTTCCCCCTCCCCATTTCCCCTCCCCTCTCTTCGCTCCGTATCCCTCCCCCCTCCCCCCCCCTCACTTCCCCTCCCCTCCCTCTCGCCCTGTCTCGTTCCTCCTCTGACCTGTTACGCACACATATTCATCTTCTCCTTCCAGACAGCAGTGGGTGCCACCCAAAGCCAACATCTTGGGTTATCTTGGTTTCTATCCAAAGACAGGGGTTCTACTTTGGACTCCTGGAAACGGGTCTTGGAGGCGAACAGGAGGGAGGCCGTTGGGTGAAGCGAAAGAGCGAGGAAAAGCTATTACGCAGGAAGAACTCTTCTGGCAGAAGACATCAGAAGATGGCTCCCCGACTGAGTAGACCGTGCCAAAAATCAGCTGGCACAACATTCTCGTTGCTATGCGACGACATGCTTCCATAGATTCCGTGCTGTGTAGAGGGACGACGTGAGGCTTTGCAAGACTTTTCCGTGTCGATTGACATCCGGGCACTGACCTATACGTTCGGGGTTGCCACTGCTCAACGTTACATCACAACTGTCACGTGACTAGACTAGATTTTACAAAAGCAAGACAAGCGTTTCTTGTTGGTTCCTACCGAGACGATTAGCACCAGCAGATGTGGCTGGCAGCCAGTGAACTCCAGCAAGCCATTCAAGGAGGGTGTAGTCACACGATGTCTTGAAAAACATTGCAGCATATGCACACAACCAGCACTGAGAAGGAAAGGACGGACGAGTCACAACTCTAGACCAAGTCATCTCCACCTTGTCTACACACGTTTCCTGCGCGCTGGAGACTTGGAATTTAACCAAAACAAGCAGTGATGAGAAAGGATGAAACGGGGGCCGGGGGTGGGGGAGGGAGAGGAGGAGAAGAGCTGGAAGAGGAGCAGAAGAAGGGGGAGCAGAATGAGAAAATGGAGGAGCAGGAGGAGCAAGAGCAGGAGGTCAAACAAGCATAGCGACAATCAAGACACAATCAAAGGGTAAATAACTGCGGCAGAGTAACTCGCCACGTCTGACACCGATCATTCAAACAACAATCCCAGCAAGATGGACGACAATACATTGGCAACAGAACTTCGTGTGTGTGTGTGTGTGTGTGTGTGTGTGTGTGTGTGTGTGTGTGTGTGTGTGTGTGTGTGTGAGAGAGAGAGAGAGAGAGAGAGAGAGAGAGAGAGAGAGAGAGAGAGTGTGTGTGTGTGCTCGTACGCGTGCATGCGTGTGTATGTGGGTGTGCGTCGAGCCTGCGCGTGTCCTCCTGTTGTTCAATACTTGTTCACGCTTCTCCCTATTATCCCCCCTTATCCCCACTCTCCATCCATGTCTCCAGCGCTCTCACACAGGGGCGTGACGTTTCACCGTTCCGCCAGTGTGACTGCTGTGAAACCAGGTCCTGTTCAACCCCTCATTTCACTCCCTCCACCTCTAACCCTCACCCGCCCTCTCTCGCGCCTCTCTGTAGAAATATCACCTGATGATCTATCTCAGCACCCCTACATCCATCCCATTTTTTGTTGTCCTCACATACATACACACCACCCACCCCCACCACCACCCACCCCCTTCTTTTTTTCACACCTAGATGACCTGTCGTCCACATGAATATTCATAGGTTTGGCGATTCAACGCGACATGTCTGATTCTAGACATGGGCCGACACAGCATGCATACACAACAGCGCCGTCGCCCTGTCGCCCTCCCTGGCCCGCCACCCATGGCGAGGGCGAGATAGGGAAAGCCAGCATACGGGTACCTCAGCGCCACGTCCTCCCCAGGGTGACTTAACTGTGTTTGTACCTTCTCCAACCTCCAGCCAATGATGCAGTAACATTGCGTGAACAGTGTATCAACCTTACACTATGAAATTCCAACCTCCTGCCAATGTTGGAGCAATGTTGTTGTAGCAATGTTGTAGCAATGTTGGAGCAATGTTGGAGCAATGTTGCAGCAATACTGGCGTGCTGTCTGGGTGGGCAGGCCGCGGCAACACACAAAACGAAGACCGATTCACATCTACGATTATTTTTACTTGTGGCGGGAGAACTTATTCATGAGCAATAAGGAACGCACAAAAACGCCTTATCATTCTGACCAACGCACTCATCTTACTATCGTCTCTGAAGCGTACGACCGCATCACATTCACTGTGTTCATTTTGGCATGAACTGCCACATATCAAGTATAAGACGTGGTCACGCATTTAGATTGAAATCCAAAGAGATAATTTTATGCATGCAATGCAAATATCTCCTCAACAATATCGCCATTCTGAGCCATGTACTGCACGTCAGTTTTAAAACACAGCGACTGTTCCTGAATTAGGTGGAGACGGAGCTGACCTCTCTCAACATCCTCAACACGCAAAGGCAACATGGTTCCTGCTCTGTCTCTCAGTGCCATGCCACACTGCCAATGGAACTCTTGCAGCCATCTCACGAACAAGGAGTTTGGGTGCCGTGTGACCCAACCCTGCAGTTTGCTACCTTCACCTGGCTTTGTGGAGCTACTCCTGTTGGGGTCTACATCTGGCTTTGTGGAGCTACTCCTGTTGGGGTCTACATCTGGCTTTACAGAGTTACGCCAGTTGGGGTCTACATATGGCTTTGTGGAGCTACTCCAGTTGGGGTGTACATATGGCTTTGGGGACGTTTTCCATAAACATTTACTGTCTCTAGTAACTGTCTGTCTCTAGTAACTGTCTCTAGTAACTCTCTGTCTCTCGTAGCTGCCTGTCTTTAGCTGCTGTCTCTAGTTGCTGTTTGTCTTTAGTTGCTGTTCCTATTTGCTGCCTGCCTCTCCTTTCCGCTTCTGGCAGCCAGTCTACCGCTATCAGTGGCTGGAAATTTGGCACCGCTCTCTTGATGACCAGGCCGTCTAGGAATGTCCGTGTATTTCGCGCCATGGGCACGTGGGAGGAGAACAGTAAGTTGATCCCCGAGAATCCCTTACTTCAGGAGGGAGGGAGGAGGGAGGGCCCAGGGAGGAGGGAGGGAGGAGGGAGGAAGGGGTGGATGGACGGATGGGACGGGTGGGTGAAAGGATAAATGGATGGATGGAGAGAGGGAGGGACGAACGAGTGGGTGGGTGGGGGGATGGGTGGAGTTATACGGCTATCAGTCACAGTAGGCTATTTAAGGCCATTGATCAGAATAATCCGTAGAGCCGCTTAGAATGAGAACAAGTCAAGTCTCAACTTTCCCAAGTAATTCGACTCTAAAGAATCGTGTAGGGAGACGCGGTGGGTATATTTTTACCCCCGACCCAAAGACGGTAGATTTCAGGAGGTTTTGTGGCTGTTGTGCAAGTCAAAGAGCTAACGAGTCATTAAAAGATGCAAGTTTTGTTTATAAATAAGGAAGTAAAACGAACAATATACACGAGAAGGAAAAAAAGTGCAAACATGATCACAGACAAGGTCTCTCCATGATGTCATGCATGCTTGGCGCTCTCTCTCACGGACACGTTCAGACCGCCACCACCACCACCAACACCACCACCGCCGCCACCGCCACCACCACCAAAAATATTCTCCAGCAAGGAG
>JAWQFJ010003000.1:15000-57500 GCA_034096865.1 Theodoxus fluviatilis | reverse complement strand
GGACATGACAAATTTCTCCTGCCTCAGCCTCGCATCGATTTGTTAAAATCGAGCCTATCTTACTCTGGGGCTGCTCTGTGGAATACACTGCCTGATGACATAAAATGTATCAAGTCTTTGCATATGTTCAAAGACAAAATTCGCATTATTCTCAGGCATCATATTATAACTTAGTTTTCCACGCTTTCATCTGGCGTCTAGGCAGTGGAACGGCTAAGTGGTCAAGAGTACGCAGGTGCTGGGTACGCCAATTTCACTACCCTACTTAAAAACAGAGCCTCTTTCTCCTCACACTGTCAATTCACACAATCCAAACTTGTTTCATGTTGTTGACAAAAGATCGATGTTTCTGCACATGTGTTTGGTGCTTAATAAATCTTCTTCAACTTTGATGTTTTTCATGTTTTGCGCGAAAGATTGAATGCTGTCAGTGAGAGAAAGTGTGACGCTGCGGTGTAAAGTTAAGTTAAGACGAATGCTAACCTCTAATTTGACTAACAATTATGGTTTTATTTCATTTCTTCTTGACCTAGGAGCAAAAATATCATTAATATTTGGATGTTGAAGCTGCACTAAAGTTTTTGTGTTGAATAGTTTATCTTTTGTGGCTCTTTTTCTGAATGAGTGGTGGTGTCAAGTTACGATGAGACTCCAAACTGTCTTCTTCAAATGCAACTAAACTAAAGATTACATTCAGTTTTTCTTTTCTGTACAGTTTAGACATCACCTAATGCATCATATTTATGGGAAATGAAGAGTGCATCATTACTCATTTACTGTATCAGAAAGTTTATTTTTAAATATTTGTGTCACACAATACGCAGCACCTCTGTACTCTTGACCAACTTGTGTGTATCCTACAATGTCCATTCTTCACATATAATGCTTACTTCAGGCCACCCCTGGCTGAACTATTGGAGATGTTCCGGCTGATTGGGGGTGGGAGAGTAGGGGAGGGAGTGTACACCAAGAGGCTTTGGCCTACATGTATGTTATTTGTTTTTAACATTTGGATGTTCAGAAAATTGTCTTTTTATGTATATATATATATATATATGTCATTGTAGTTACTTTAAGTTCCATGTTTAAATTTTGCTTCTCTGGTACACAATCTACCCATTTTAGTATGTTTAAGAAATTGTACATATATAATTCTTGCGATAATTATACTGACTCTCTCTCTCTCTCTCTCTCTCTCTCTCTCTCTCTCTCTCTCTCTCTCTCTCTCTCTCTCTCTCTCTCTCTCTCTCTCTCCCCCTCCCTCCTCTTCCCACCCTCACTCTCCCAACCACCCACCCTCTTACTCTCATTCTCTCTTCCCTTCCTTCCCACCCCTTCTCTCTCTCTCTCTCTCTCTCTCTCTCTCTCTCTCTCTCTCTCTCTCTCTCTCTCTCTCTCTCTCTCCCCACATTTGAATATTTTGCCTCAAGGGCTGAATGTAAGAAAGACACTTACTGCCTAATTCACTACCCTTGTAAAATAAAGTAAGTTCGTTCGTTCCCCCCCCCCCCTCTCTCTCTCTCTCTCTCTCTCTCTGTTTAAGCCTGCCACAGAAAATAGGTCCCTCATTCCAAGACTGTGAACAGCCCAGTGTTAGAATGATTCTTCCTAAGCAACGCACCCTTCGACCTCATTCGTCTGTCTGTCTTTTTCTCTTCGTACTCGCCCCCTTCTTCGCTTCCTCGAACACATTCCTCTTCCTCCCCTTAAACATGTGAGGTTCCTCCATACTTCAGCCCCCTCCACCCCCAGGCTTCACCCACATCCGATGTTCAGCAGCCCACACAACTCTGTTAAATACATCAACCGTATCTGCTACAAGAATTAGGTCTGTTCTTTGTTCAACAAGGAGGCTTACTTACATCCCCCACCCCCCCTCCCGCCCAGCGCGCTTGCCCTTACCCCTTTAAGGTTCGTTTTATTGGTTCTTTCTTCTTTTGCACTCGATTCCATTCTCGTCACCCATATGAAATGTCCATATGTTTATATCCAAATTGCGCCAAGGTATGTCACTCTTGTAACACGCGCCACTGCCAAGGCAGACTGGTGAAGGGAGAAAGACGAGGCCACACCACAGAGACTCGGCAGCAGCTGTGCAGTCTGCAGCCTGTACGAGACATCTTGCCAGGCACCCCGCCAGCCTCATGCGGAGGAGGCACTCTCGCAAGCAGGAGAAATAGAACACAAAATCGAGTCAAACAAGCCGTCATCCAGCCTTCCTGACAGACATATTTACAGTTTGGCCTGCTATCTCTGTCCTCGCATTCCCAGATTTGTAGAAAGCACAAAGCGGGCCGCGTAAAGTTGGCAGTCTTTGTGAGGACAGGCGACTCGTTTGAAACTTAGATCTGCCTGTCTGTCTGTCTGTCTGTCTGTCTGTCTGTCTGTCTGTCTGTCTGTCTGTCTGTCTGTCTGTCTGTCTGTCTGTCTGTATGTCTGTCTGCCTGTCTGCCTGTGTCTGCCTGCCTGCCTTTCTGTCTGTCTGTAGGTCTGTCTGTCTGTATGTCTGTCTGCCTGTCTGCCTGCCTTTCTGCCTGTCTGCCTGCCTTTCTGCCTGCTTGCCTGCCTGCCTGCCTGTCTGTCTGTCTGTCTGTCTGTATGTCTGTCTGCCTGTCTGCCTGTGTCTGCCTGCCTGCCTGTCTGTCTCTATGTCTGTCTGTCGGTATGTCTGTCTGCTTGTCTGTCTGTCTGTCTGTCTGTCTGTCTGTCTGTCTGTCTGTCTGTCTGCCTGTCTGTCTGCCTGCCTGCCTGCCTGCCTGCCTGCCTGCCTGCCTGCCTGCCTGTCTGTCTGTCTGTCTGTCTGCCTGTCTGCCTGCCTGCCTGCCTGTCTGTATATCTGTCTGTCTGTCTGTGCAAGTGTGTGAGTGTGTGAGTGTGTGTGTGTTTTTTAAATTTGTGTGTGTGTATGTGTGTGTGTGTGTGTGTGTGTGTGTGTGTGTGTCTGTCTGTCTTGTCTGTAATTTATTGTTCAAGCATAACACACAGATGACTTTCACCACTTCTTTTTCATCTCTTACACACATGGATTTTTCACCACTTTTCGTTCAACCATAATTAACATACAGGTGACTTCCACAGGTTCGTGATCAACCACAACACACAAGTGACTTCCACAGTTTCCTGATCAACCACACCACACAAGTGACTTCCACAGTTTCCTGATCAACCACAACACACAGGTGACTTCCTCAGTTTCCTGATCAACCACAACACACAAGTGACTTCCACAGTTTCCTGATCAACCACAATTAGCACAACCCCAACACGAGTGACCTCCACAACTTCCACACAAGCAAACGCACACCAGGCAGGACCTCCACAGAAAGTTGGAAACTTTCGCACTACTTACGGAACGCAGAAAACAGCTCGATGAAGGCCCTCTCTTCCCGTGGCTCCAAGTTCTGCAGAGTTCCCCTGGACGTGTCAGCTATCCCGAAAGGAGACAGAACGCGTGAGAGAGCGAGAGAGCACAGGTAGGTAGGTAGGTACTCCTGGTGGTAGTCCGGGCGATCGTCCCTCTCTGCTCTCTCTCTCTCTTTCTCTCTTTCTCTTCTCTCTCTCTCTCCTAACCACACTCACAAGGAGAGGGGTTCCGCTATCTCCAAGAAACCAGAACTACCTCCCCCTCCTGGACCTCCTCCAGCTCTTCCTTCTCCGCGCGTGTAAAAAACAGCTTGCAGCACAGACGGGCTGTCCCGCGATAGTTTCCCAAACAGCAACACCAGCCAGAAGCTCTACCCAGCAAACGAGGGGTCGGAGCTTGCGAGAGCTAACCCTCGTTCCGACCGCCTTCAAGATGGCGAAATCGAAATGCTGAACTTCTTTCCTTGGCACAAGTTCCACAGCAGGCAGCTCAGGCAGGCAGCAGGAGTAACGCAGGCAGCGGGCAGAGAGGGGAGGAGACACGGGAGGAAAGCACCAGACACAGCCTCCCCCCCCCCTTCCCCCCAACCAGGAGCATCCCGCAAAAGTAAGGAGGGAGTGGGTGGGCTATGGGGCGGGGAGAGGTGCACAGACGGGGGTTGGGTGGGCTATGGGGCGGGGAGAGGTGCACAGACGGGGGTTGGGTTGGAGGTACACAGGCAGGGATGGAGCGATGGAGGAATTCAGGGGTGACGATAGGGGTGGGGGTTGGGGTGGAGGGGTGGGGTGGAGAAAGAGGATGAGGCACCGGTACAGCACCAGCTGTCCAATCTCTGACAGCAGAATCCGGACTCCGTAGGGGGGTGATCAGGGGGATGCGCAATACAGCCGAGATGGGGTGGGATGAAAGGGGGTTGGGTGTATGCTGGGAAATGAGGGAGAGAGGTGGTGAGGAGGAAAGGATAGGAAGAGGGAAACAGAATGCGATGGGATGAGCAAGAATGTGTCTTCTTCCAGAACTGCGTCCCTACTTCCAGGGAAGAGGTGGAAGGAGGAAACAAGAGGAGTGGGAGGGGTAAGATATAGGGTGAGAGAGAGAGAGAGAGAGAGAGAGAGAGAGAGAGAGAGAGAGGCAGTATGTGTGTGAGAGTGTGTGCGTGTGTGTGTGTGTGTGTGTGTGTGTGTGTGTGTGTGTGTGTGTGTGTGTGTGTGTGTGTGTGTGAGTCAGGACGCCAGGGAGACTGCCCTGGTGAGTCACCTGGGCTGCCAGTCTTGGAGGAAGGGAGAGACTGGCACCTGACTGGCACTAACTGACCACTGTCCACTCCCTATCAGACCAGGTCAAGCAACGGCTTTCCAGCCACTGCCCCTCGACAGCCACATACATTGCGGGGGGCCAGAATGGAGGCCGTGGCCTCCATCAGTCGACAAGAAAAACAGAAGGAAACCCGGCCGCAAATTACTAGAACCGGAAGTAGGGTGGGTAAAAAAGAAGTTTATTTACAGAGGAAAAAGTCCAGAGGGAACAGCACAAAGGCAGAGATTCAAACAACCAATTAAGCGGGTCGAGTTTACAAAGAGAATATTGAATGTTAAAGCGACCATGAGCAAACTGGGTTTGAACATAGAGCATGAGTAGATTCTAAAGTCAGGAGAGGCACAATGGAGCATCATGAGTAGATTGTGATGTCAGGAGAGGCACAATGGAGCATGAGTAGATTGTGATGTCAGGAGAGGCACAATGGAACATGAGTAGACTGTGAAGTCAGGAGAGGTACAATGAAGCATGAGTAGATTCTGAAGTCAGGAGAGGCACAATGGAACATGAGTAGATTGTGAAGTCAGGAGAGGCACAATGGAGCATGAGTAGATTGTGAAGTCAGGAGAGGCACAATGGAGCATGAGTAGACTGTGAAGTCAGGAGAGGCACAATGGAGCATGAGTAGATTCTGAAGTCAGGAGAGGCACAATGGAACATGAGTAGATTGTGAAGTCAGGAGAGGCACAATGAAGCATGAGTAGATTCTGAAGTCAGGAGAGGCACAATGGAACATGAGTAGATTGTGAAGTCAGGAGAGGCACAATGGAGCATGAGTAGATTGTGATGTCAGGAGAGGCACAATGGAACATGAGTAGATTGTGAAGTCAGGAGAGGCACAATGGAACATGAGTAGATTGTGAAGTCAGGAGAGGCACAATGGAGCATGAGTAGATTGTGAAGTCAGGAGAGGCACAATGGAGCATGAGTAGATTGTGAAGTCAGGAGAGGCACAATGGAGCATGAGTAGATTGTGAAGTCAGGAGAGGCACAATGGAACATGAGTAGATTGTGAAGTCAGGAGAGGCACAATGGAACATGAGTAGACTGTGAAGTCAGGAGAGGCACAATGGAGCATGAGTAGATTGTGAAGTCAGGAGAGGCACAATGGAGCATGAGTAGATTCTGATGTCAGGAGAGGCACAATGGAACATGAGTAGATTGTGAAGTCAGGAGAGGTACAATGGAACATGAGTAGATTGTGAAGTCAGGAGAGGCACAATGGAGCATGAGTAGACTGTGAAGTCAGGAGAGGCACAATGGAGCATGAGTAGATTGTGAAGTCAGGAGAGGCACAATGGAGCATGAGTAGATTGTGAAGTCAGGAGAGGCACAATGGAACATGAGTAGATTGTGAAGTCAGGAGAGGCACAATGGAACATGAGTAGACTGTGAAGTCAGGAGAGGCACAATGGAGCATGAGTAGATTGTGAAGTCAGGAGAGGCACAATGGAGCATGAGTAGATTCTGATGTCAGGAGAGGCACAATGGAACATGAGTAGATTGTGAAGTCGGGAGAGGTACAATGGAGCATGAGTAGACTGTGAAGTCAGGAGAGGCACAATGGAACATGAGTAGATTGTGAAGTCAGGAGAGGCACAATGGAGCATGAGTAGATTGTGAAGTCGGGAGAGGCACAACAACGCCATGAATGCGATCCAATGCCAATCAGAGGAAAGCACAGCAACGAGAAAGGTGGAACAGGGCCACGATGATAAACATGTGCATCCTAGCGCAGGACCACGCAGCAGTGAGAAAATCAGGGAAACACTTGGAAAGAGAGTACGAAAGAAACGAAGAACATGCAGTTTACACCGAGGCCTCAGCGAGAAAACTTGCAAGACGCGCAGCCAGGGGAGGGAGAGTTTTACCGAAGGACGGAGGGACAGTTGAAGGATGGGTCAAACAGACGAAAGGTGGGTTGAAGGATAGACCGAAGAAAGAATGAAGGATGGGCAGAAGGATGAAGATGTAAACGGACAAAGCGATGCCCTCCCGCAAGGCGAGAAGAAAGTAAGGCTGTTTATTTTTAGAAGACTATTTATAGCACTCTTCTCTGGTGCCTACTCTGGCAGCGCGTGTCTGAGCTAATGTCTGATTGGCAGGACGTGTCTGAGCTAACATCTGATTGGCAGGACGTGTCTGAGCTAACATCTGATTGGCAGGACGTGTCTGAGCTAACATCTGATTGGCAGGACGTGTCTGAGCTAACATCTGATTGGCAGGACGTGTCTGAGCTAACATCTGATTGGCAGGACGTGTCTGAGCTAACATCTGATTGGCAGGACGTGTCTGAGCTAACATCTGATTGGCAGGACGTGTCTGAGCTAACATCTGATTGGCAGGACGTGTCTGAGCTAACATCTGATTGGCAGGAACGCAAGCGGTGCGAACTGCGGCGTAACAAAACATGGCGCCCTGTCCCAGTGAGCTAGGGAGGGAGGGGACCGGGTGTAGAGAGCGCAAAGAAGGACAGAAGGAAGGACAGAAGCAAGGGAAGAAGGAAGGGAAGAAGGAAGGGAAGAAGCAAGGGAAGAAGGAAGGGAAGAAGCAAGGGAAGAAGCAAGGGAAGAAGGAAGGGAAGAAGGAAGGAAAGAAGGAAGGAAAGAAGGAAGGGAAGAAGGAAGGAAAGAAGGAAGGAAAGAAGGAAGGGAAGAAGGAAGGGTAGAAGGAAGGGAAGAAGCTAGAGAAAAAGGAAGGGAAGAAGGAAGGGAAGAAGGAAGGAAGAAGCAAGGGAAGAAGGAAGGGAAGAAGCAAGGGAAGAAGCAAGGGAAGAAGGAAGGGAAGAAGGAAGGGAAGAAGGAAGGGAAGAAGGAAGGGAAGAAAGAAGGAAGAAGCAAGGGAAGAAGGAAGGGAAGAAGGAAGGAAGAAGCAAGGGAAGAAGGAAGGAAGAAGCAAGGGAAGAAGGAAGGGAAGAAGCAAGGGAAGAAGGAAGGAAAGAAGGAAGGGAAGAAGCAAGGGAAGAAGGAAGGGAAGAAGAAAGGAAGAAGCAAGGGAAGAAGGAAGGGAAGAAGGAAGGGAGAAGGAAGGGAAGAAGGAAGGGAAGAAGCAAGAGAAGAAGCAAGGGAAGAAGGAAAGGAAGAAGCATGGGAAGAAGCAAGGAAAGAAGGAAGGAAAGAAGGAAGGGAAGAAGCTAGGGAAGAAGGAAGGGAAGAAGGAAGGGAAGAAGGAAGGAAGAAGCAAGGGAAGAAGGAAGGAAGAAGCAAGGGAAGAAGGAAGGGAAGAAGGAAGGGAAGAAGCAAGAGAAGAAGCAAGGGAAGAAGGAAGACAGAGCATGGGACGAAGCAAGGAAGAATGAAGGAAATGAAGGAAGTGAAGAAGCAAGGGAACGAGCAAGGGAAGAAGCAAGGGAAGAAGGAAGGGAAGTGCAGCATGGAACAAGCAAGGAAGAGGAAGGAAAGAAGGGAAAGGAGGGGAAGAAGCAAGGGAAGAAGGAAGGGAAGAAGGAAGGGAAGAAGGAAGGGAAGAAGGAAGGGAAGAAGGAAGGGAAGAAGCAAGGGAAGAAGCAAGGGATCTCTCTCTCTCTCTCTCTCTCTCTCTCTCTCTCTCTCTCTCTATCTCTCTCTCTCTCTCGCTCTCTCTCTCTCTCTCTCTCTCTCTCTCTCTCTCGCTCTCTCTCTCTCTCCCCTCTCTCTCTCTCTCTCTCTCTCTCTCTCTCTCTCTCTCTCTCTCTCTCTCTCTCCAGGTATATATGTGTGTATGTGTGTATGTATGTGTATGTGTGCGAATGCGTGTGTGTGTGTGTATGTGTGTGTATGTGTGTGTGTATGTATGTGTGTGTGTATGTGTGTGTGTATGTATGTGTGTGTGTGTGTGTGTTGGTGCGTGCATGGAACTGTGGTGATGTGGTGACTGCGATTATAAGTCAAGACGGAAAAACAACAATGGGTGGAGGGGGGAAAGACAGTGAGTGAAAGAAAGGAGGGCAGGTGTACAGGTGTACAGTTATATACAGGTGTACAGGCATACAGTTATATACAGGTGTACAGGTATACAAGTGTATATATATATATATATATATATATATATATATATATATATATATAAACCAAATGGTTTCGTGTCTGTGTATCCATCCCTTCTATGCGTTCGGCCGCCCGTGCACGGATCTCCGTCAAATTTGGCATGTTGTTCCCCCGTGACTGGATGGGGGTAGTCGTCGCATTTTGGAAGGCGTACCTCCGACCGTTCCGGAGATATTCCCTCTGGAACCTTTTAGTCATGGGACTGTTGACGGCAAAGGGAGGGAGGCAACTCGGCTCCAGCGTGTGCTTCGTGATGCACGAGGTTTTACGAGTCCGATCTCGCTCATACAGCTATATACAGGTGTACAGGTATACAGTTATATACAGGTGTACATGTGTACAGTTATATACAGGTATGCAGGCAGCCAACGACGACAGAAACTACAGACGACCAAGAAGCAGAGAGAGGGTGAAGGGAGAGAGGGATATAAACAAGAGGGAGAATGGAGAGAGGTAGAAAGGAGAGAGGAGAAAGAAAATGAGAAGAAAAAGAGGGAAAAGGAACAGAGGGAGAGAAAAAAGGGAAAAGGGAAAGATATAGATAAAAAGAGGTAAGGGAGAGAGAGGGAGACGAAAGAGAGGGAGAAGGGAGAGAGGGAGAAAGGAGAGAGGGAAAAAGGAGAGAGGAGAAAGAAAATGAGAAGAAAAAGAGGGAAAAGATAGAGAGGGAGAGAAAAAAAGGGAAAAGGGAAAGAGGTAGATAAAAAGAGGTAAGAGGGAGAAGGGAGAGAGGGAAAAAGGAGAGAGGAGAAAGAAAATGAGAAGAAAAAGAGGTAAAAGGGAGAGAGGGAGAGAAAAAAGGGAAAAGGGAAAGAGGGAAAAGTGAGAGAGGGAAAAAGGAGAGAGGAGAAAGAAATTGAGAAAAAAAGAGGTAAGAGGGAGAGAGGAAGAAAGGAGAGAGGGAGAAAGGAGAGAGGAGAAAGAAAATGAGAAGAAAAAGAGGGGAAAGGAAAAGAGGGAGATAAAAGAGGTAAGAGAGAGAGGGAGACGAAATAGAGGGAGAAGGGAGAGAGAGAGAGATGAGAGGGAGAACGGAGAGAGGAGAAAGAAGAGAGGGAGAACGGAGAGAGGGAGAAAGAAAATGAGAAGAAAAAGAGGGGAAAGGAAAAGAGGGAGATAAAAAGAGGTAAGAGAGAGAGGGAGACGAAATAGAGGGAGAAGGGAGAGAGAGATGAAAGAGAGGGAGAACGGAGAGAGGAGAAAGAAGAGAGGGAGAATGGAGAGAGGAGAAAGAAAATGAGAAGAAAAAGAGGGAAAAGGGAAAGAGGGAGATAAAAAGGGTAAGAGGGAGAGAGGAAGACGAAAAAGAGGGAGAAGGGAGAGAAGGAAATGAAAGAGTTAAGAGGGAGAGAGGGAGACGAAAAAGATGGAGAAAGGAGAGAGGGAGAAGGGATAGAGGGAGACGAAAGAGAAAGAGAAGGGAGAGAAAAAAGGAGGGAAAGGGGGAAAAAGGAGGGGAAAGGGAAAAAGGGAGAGAAAAGGGAAAAAGGGAGAGAAAAAAGAGTAAGAGGGAGAGAGGAAGAAGGGAGAGAGGGAGAAGGGAGAGACGGAGGAGTAAAAAAAGGGAGGAGGAAATGGTGCGAAGAAAGGTGGCGAAGGTTTGCTGAGAACACAGTAGTGAAGGGCGCAGTTGAGGCGAGGGCGATGGACTGGAAACGAAAGCAAAACGCAGCGCGAGCAAGGGATGTGAAAACGAAAGATGGAAGAAGTGCCTATGGAGGTAAAGAGGCAGTGAGAGCGCTGCCGACAGACGAAACAACAACAGCGTTTCTACTGACAAGGCGGCATCCTCCCATCCCATGTTCGCTGTTTCAAAGAAGCTGGGGTGGCCACCGTCCAGCTCAGTCAGTCCAGCATGGCATGCGCAGGGTTTGCCACGCCTTGCACTACCAGGGACATTCCAGTTCTTGCAAAACCTTTTTTTAAAAAAATAGACATGTCTGCAAAGAGCACAAGCGGTGATCAGCTAGGAAGGGGTATCTTTGCATCAACCCAGTGTTGTCGGTCTCAGCGGCGTTCAGCCTGGCACACGAGGGGGCGCCCCAAAGTAAGTACACAAACACCTACATTCTACGTCTGATCAAGCTTGTTTACAAGTCGACCCACATTGTAGAATACTAGTTGCTGACCTCTGCTGACTTGGCTTTGACCCCTGATTACCAACTTCATGGATCCAGCTTCTAGCGTATCTGGCAGAGATCAAGCGTATCGCATCTCCTCCCCTGCCTAAAAGAGAAGCTCTGGACCGTTGTTTCCATGGCTACGGGAACAAAGACCCAGGGACACAAGAACCTACTCTCAGTCAGTTTCAATGAGTTCCCCTGCCAGGTGCTTCCATGAACTTCCCCCAAGTTCCTTCCTCTCCCTGACTGTCACCCGTGCGTAAAGGAAAAAAAAAAATCTGACAGCGACTCGGGAAGGCCGACGAAAAACTACCCAGGCTGACACCAGACTTTACAGTGGTCTGGATGACGGTCTCAATCAACTGCCCTCTTGGAGGGAAGGAGAGAACGATAGAGAACGAGAGAGAGAGAGAGAGAGAGAGAGAGACAGACAGACAGACAGAGAGCGAGAGAGCGAGAGAGAGAGAGAGAGAGAGAGAGAGAGAGCGAGAGAGAGAGAGAGAGAGAGAGAGAGAGAGAGAGAGAGAGAGAGAGAGAGAGAGAGAGAGAAGAAAAGGGCGAAGCGGGGGGGGGGGGGCACGACCAACCAGTCAAACAGACAGACAGACATATACCAAAGCAGTCAGGTTGATGAAGAAAGAGACACACAGACAGACGAAGCAAAATTAGTCAGAGGCAGTCTTGCAAGTGGGGCACAAGAGCAAAATTAGCTCCAGGAGGTGTATCCAGAACTGCGCAAAAAACAGACGCCGTGGAGATGCAAGTCATTTATTTTCCTCACCGCCGTGCTGGTGGGATCAGCTCCACTTCCACACAGCGTGGTCATGCAGTCCGCACCCACAACACACTCCACTTGCAGTCCGCACCCACAACAACACACTCCACTTGCAGTCCGCACCCACAACACACTCCACTTGCTGTCCGCACCCACAACACACTCCACTTGCAGTCCGCACCCACAACACACTCCACTTGCAGTCCGCACCCACAACACACTCCACTTGCAGTCCGCACCCACAACACACTCCACTTGCAGTCCGCACCCACAACACACTCCACTTGCAGTCCGCACCCACAACACACTCCACTTGCAGTCCGCACCCACAACACACTCCACTTGCAGTCCGCACCCACAACACACTCCACTTGCAGTCCGCACCCACAACACACTCCACTTGTAGGCAACTACGCAGTGACGCCATCTTGGCAGAGCAGGCAACAAGCTTCGACGGCAGGAAAACAAAGCTTTGGGAGCGACATCACAGCAAATCCCCTGACCCCCCAGTTACCCCTGGCATTTCCCCCATCCAAACCCCCCCGCCCCTACTTTTCCCCACAGCAGTTGCACACTGGCACACACGCTTACAAACACACACTTACAAAGAAACACACACACACACACACACACATACACACATATTTACATATACACGGCTTCTGCATCTTGTGCACGTCTGCATCACACTGACAGCTGCCGTTGCATGCAGAGAGACATGCATGCAGAGAGACACGCATGCATGCAGGAAGGCGTTGCACACGACACTACTTGTCCAACGCAACGGCTGCAGCTGTCGACAATGCACAGATGCACTCATGCATGCACTCACTCATGCATGCACCACATGAATGTGTCGCTCTTCACAGCAGTACTGTCTACACCAAGGCTGGTACAAGGAAGGTTTTTCCTGCAGACGAACATCGAGGTCTCTGTCGGCGCAATCGCATGCACACATCGCGAAAGCTTGAGAGTTTTGACGAGTGGTAACCGAGTCTGCTCGATTCATACAGCATGGCATGTCTGCAATCAAGCGAATATGTTTTTTCCTATTTCTTTCTATGTTTCTGTCTGTCTTTCTGTCTGTCTTTTTCTTTCTTTCTTTCTTTCTCTTTCTTTCTTTCTTTCTTTCTTTCTTTCTTTCTTTCTTTCTTTCTTTCTTTCTTTCTTTCTGTCTTTCTTTCTGTCTGTCTGTCTGTCTGTCTGTCTGTCTTTCTGTCTTTCTGTCTGTCTTTCTGTCTTTCTTTCTCTTTCTTTCTTTCTTTCTTTCTTTCTTTCTTTCTTTCTTTCTTTCTTTCTTTCTCATTCTTTCCTTCTTTCAAAACGGGTTTTCCGTGTCGAGTCCTTCAAGCGTGAACAAGCGCCCATACTGGTTCGTACAGACCTGCCGCGTTCATACGACGCAGTGTATTCCCCGAGTTCGTCATGTGTGTGTGTACGTTTCCAGCCCTCAGTCTCCGCAGTAAATGATGGCATACCACGGCCAGAAGATTGTCTCGTCCACCAGAGAGAGAGACAGAGAGAGAGAGACAGAGTGAGAGAGAGAGAGAGAGAGAGAGAGAGAGAGAATCTTGTGGGAAGTATCACATGCTCAGTACGACCCATTATATTTTGCATTATCCCACCGTGTCCCACCGTGTCCTATCGTGTTCCACCGTGTCCCACCGTGTCCCACCGTGTCTCAAGTATCCCATGTTCCGTCACCCAGGAGTGCATGCTGCCTCCAGAAAGTGGTGTTGCCAGGGCGACAGGCGCACGGGCCTTTCAAAACACACTGCAAATGTACAATAGAAATGCAGAACAGTTTCCCGCATCTCGGACCAGCCAACCTGCTTGGTAATGGCGGATTAGGATCGCCATGTCTTATTTACTTCTCGAGCACCTGGCAGTCTGCAGTGCGCTCTCTGCAAGATGGCCGCCTTCAGTAACAGGAAGGGCGACTGCCATTTCTTCCTACAAGCACAGCCCACCTTCTCTCGAGTCCCCGTGACACACAGAGAGCTCACGTGACATCGCTGAATTCCTCATAAGGAAATAGACTGCTCTCTGTACGGACAAGCCATTGAAGCTCCGCACCGCATCTCGCAAAGAAAGGTTTCAAGTGGAAAACAGGGCCGCATGTGCAAGTTATTACCAGTCCCCACAGAGAGAGATCGACTCTCCCTTCCTGGCGTTCGCAGAGGGCTTCCAGCCTCTGTACAGACGTGGACACTCAAGTCCTGTCTTATCTTCCCCTGCCCGTGACGTGAGGGATCGCTGTCAGCAAGATGTCTCACTGAGAACGCCTTGCGCGGCATTCCTGTCTTCAACAACGCACCAGCACTACGGTGGCACACACTCCACAAGCAGCAAGAACGCACCAGCATTACGGTGGCACACACTCCACAAGCAGCAACAACGCACCAGCATTACGGTGGCACACACTCCACAAGCAGCAAGAATGCACCAGCATTACGGTGGCACACACTCCACAAGCAGCAAGAACGCACCAGCATTACGGTGGCACACACTCCACAAGCAGCAAGAACGCACCAGCATTACGGTGGCACACACTCCACAAGCAGCAAGAACGCACCAGCATTACGGTGGCACACACTCCACAAGCAGCAAGAAAGCACCAGCATTACGGTGGCACACTCTCCACAAGCAGCAAGAACGCACCAGCATTACGGTGGCTGGCACACACTCCACAAGCAGCAAGAACGCACCAGCATTACGGTGGCACACACTCCACAAGCAGCAACAACGCACCAGCATTACGGTGGCACACACTCCACAAGCAGCAACAACGCACCAGCATTACGGTGGCACACTCTCCACAAGCAGCAAGAACGCACGAGCATTACGGTGGCACACACTCCACAAGCAGCAACAACTCACCAGCATTACGGTGGCACACTCTCCACAAGCAGCAAGAACGCACCAGCATTACGGTGGCACACACTCCACAAGCAACAACAACGCACCAGCATTACGGTGGCACACTCTCCACAAGCAGCAAGAACGCACCAGCATTACGGTGGCTGGCACACACTCCACAAGCAGCAAGAACGCACCAGCAATACGGTGGCACACACTCCACAAGCAGCAAGAAAGCACCAGCATTACGGTGGCACACTCTCCACAAGCAGCAAGAACGCACCAGCATTACGGTGGCACACACCCCACAAGCAGCAAGAACGCACGAGCATTACGGTGGCTGGCACCCACTCCACAAGCAGCAAGAACGCACCAGCATTACGGTGGCACACACTCCACAAGCAGCAAGAACGCGCGAGCATTACGGTGGCACACACTCCACAAGCAGCAAGAACGCACGAGCATTACGGTGGCACACACTCCACAAGCAGCAAGAACGCACCAGCATTACGGTGGCACACTCCACAAGCCAAACGCTCAGCACGCCAGAAATCCGCAAAGCAAGGCAGAGTTTTAAAAAAAGGATTATTTTTCCTTATCTACGTGCCGGCCTCAAGTCAAGGCTATATTGGGAACTCACCGTATACCTGTGTGACGCGAAATGGAAGGGTGGAAGATAGGAAAGAGAGAGAGAGAAGACAGTTGTGCACAGGGAGGGAGGGAGGGAGGGGAGGGAGGGAGGGAGGGTGGAAGATAGGAAAGAGAGAGAGAAGAGGAGGGAGGGAGGGGGAAGGGGAGGGGAGAGGAGAGGAGAGGAGAGGAAGGAGAGAGAGAGAGAGAGAGAGAGAGAGAGAGAGAGAGAGAGAGAGAGAGAGAGAGAGAGAGAGTGTGACGCTTTAATTGTGGTGTGTCAATAAATAATCTTTCACTACTGACTATTATAGACTACTATCCACGGGTTTTCATGCAAAACCCAGTCACCATGTTTCTGCAACTAAAAATGATATAAAAAGGGGAGAAACAACAACAAAAATAGACAACTGAGGAGTAAATTCAGTTTCAACAATAAGTTTAATCAATAATAGCAATTAAAAGAAAAGCCCATCCCAAAATAAGTGGCCACCCCAAAAACAATAACACTCTCCGGCCTCACACGAGCCCAAACATAAACACACTGCCTCGCTCCAGACGAGCGGGCGTGGTTCTCACGGCTTCTAGGAAAGCGGCTCGGGCTCGGCCAATCACAACAGCCGCTGAGATTGACCTGGGCTCCGAGCCATAATTAGCATACAACGGCAACGTATTGCCTTGCTGGTGAATGGGTTCACTCTTACAGTGACTGGAAAAGTTATCCTCCCTCCGTCAAACGATAACGGCAGAGAGAAAGGTGAAATGACTATCAGTACAACTCAATTCTCTAGACAAGAATTAGTTCAACATGCAGTGGTTCAAAAACTCCAATCACGCCGTCTTGCAGCAAGGTAGGGGGATAGCGTCTTTCAATAAGCCTTCTGCTCAGGCTTCAAGGATAGCGTCTCTATCAACTGTCCAGATTGGTTTGACTACCACGTACTGATAAGTACTTCAACAACACGGGGATCACAGTTCATCAAGAGTTCAGCTGTCGACCTCGACGGGTAAAGATTTATAGAAAAGCCAATGCTTACCAAAGTCGTCTCTCTTCGCACAAGAAGACACACACATAAATCCGAATCAGCCAACCCTCTGAGTCCTCCGTGGTGGGAGCGAGTGANNNAACAGATTCTTGAAACCGGCGGTCGTCACCTCTCGCAATGGTGCCCAAGCGACTAGGTGCTAGCCCGCGCATCAGGTGGCATGCCTGCATGCGCGTCTATTAGCGGAACACGCTAACGACACGTCTGCTTACTCAGACAGTAAGCGATGAAGTGAAGCCCCAAGGCGCCAAAACGCATAACGGTCAGCGTCCTCGATCTCATTAGCCAATGAAATCACTCGTAATTTTCCAATCACGAGGTCATAGCACGCGAACAGACACGTGCGAGGACAAAGTCCACGGCCTCAATTCCGTGACCTTAGGAAAAGAACATTCGATCCACCCCCTTGTTCATAATAAAACACCCCTCCCCCTTCCAGGTGGGTAGTAACCGGCCGTGCCCTCTGACCCAAGTTACTAAAATTAACGCCTAGCGTCCGTCCTTAACGTACCAGTCAAAGACAAATGAACAATTTAGGATTCTTCATTCTTTCCTTTTCACTTCCCTTGCGCAATCTTGCGACAGAGAGAGAGAGAGAGAGAGATAGAGACTCTCGGTCACATGGAAAAGGGAGGCAACTGACACAGACGAAGCGACCATCCACGCACCAGAAACCGGTGCAGATGAAAACTGATCTCTTTGCCTTTCTTATCTGGGCCCCCAGGAATCTCCACCCAGTGACTTCTGTCTAGCTGCGACACACTACCCTTGCTCTACAGGCATTTCCCCACGCTTCCACGGCAGACAAGGACACAGAGGGGGAGGCGAGGCTGGCACGACCAGTGGAGGAAAAATAGGGGGGGGGGCATCTTCAGTGCGGTGTGATCTCTGGGTGACAGTCCCTACGCATTTTGGCACATTCGCCACAAATCGACAGCCACGTGTCGTTCTTTATCTCGTTGTGAGACGGATATAGAACCCGATGCGAACAGCTTAAGGGACATTATGCTCAAGCGGTAAAATTCGATCGCGTTGTGTGGGACTCATGTGTACAGCGCGACGCCTTGATACAGTCACCCAGCGATGCCTGACGTCTTCATTCCCACTGTAAGTTTCCTCTGCAATCAAGATTTGCGAAGTCTTTCTGTAAACAGTCACATCCAGGGAGGTCAGAGTGGACAGTTCTCCCTTCCCTGCCAGTCTGCTTCAGGTCTGTACTTCGCAAAATGCCCTCCAAGTAACGCGCTCGAGTCGGCTTAGGTAACACGGTGTGTGTGTGTGTCTGTGTGTGTGTGCGTGCGTGCTTGTGTGCGTGTGTGTGTGTGTGTGTGTGTGTGCGTGCGTACGTGTGTGTGTTTCTGTGTGTGTGTGTGCGTGCGTACGTGTGTGTGTGTGTGTGTGTGCTTGTGTGTGTGTGTCTGTGTGTGTGCGTGCGTACGTGTGTGTGTGTATGCGTGTGTGTGTGGGCGTGCGTATGTGTGTGTGTGCGTGTGTGTGTGTGCGTGTGTGTGCGTGTGTGTGCGTGTGTGTGTGCGTGTTTGTGCGTGTTTGTGCGTGTGTGTATTGTATCCTGACACGTGGATAAAAGATGAGGCAGACATCTACCAAAACAGAGGGGAAAATGAAATGGCTCCGATTTCTGGGAGGACGTGCAGGACTGTGTCGCTCTGACCTTCAGGTGAACTGGGGACGGAAGCTTTTCCTGCTGCCGTGGTCTCCAGCTCATCAAGACCGACATCCACTCCCCACAACACCCCGACCCCGCACCCACCCCTACCCTCCTCCTCTTTGCAACCTCTGTGTGGGATGGGAACGCTGTCCATAGAGTCCCCCAGTTCCACGTGACTCGCTCTATCCTGGCAGGATGCTCACCGAGTCTCCACTCGGCACCAAAGACAAGTGTCCCCCTCACTGCAGCAAGATGAGGGTCCCCCTCACTGCAGCAAGATGGGAGTCCCCCTCACTGCAGCAAGATGGGGGTCCCCCTCACTGCAGCAAGATGAGGGTCCCCGTCACTGCAGCAAGATGGGAGTCCCCCTCACTGCAGCAAGATGGGGGTCCCCCTCACTGCAGCAAGATGGGCGTCCCCCTCACTGCAGCAAGATGGGAGTCTCCCTCACTGCAGCAAGATGGGAGTCTCCCTCACTGCAGCAAGATGAGGGTCCCCCTCACTGCAGCAAGATGGGGGTCCACATGCACTCTCTTGCTTGTGTACGCATCCATCGGCTTGGTGATAATTATTGATCAAACCTATGCTGAACACAATATAACATTTCGACGCTTAAACACACACGCGCGCGCGCGCGCGCGTAGGTGCACGCACGCATGCACACACTTACAAGCACGCACACACAAACGCGCACACACACACACACGCGCAGAGAGAGAGAGAAAGAGAGAGAAAGAGAGAGAAAGAGAGAGAAAGAGAGAGAAAGAGAGAGAAAGAGAGAGAGAGAGAGAAGGAGAGAGAGACAGACAGACAGACAGACAGAGAGACAGAGAGACAGAGAGAGATAGACAGAGAGAGAGAGAGAGACAGACAGACAGACAGAGAGAGATAGACAGAGAGAGAGAGATAGACAGACAGACAGACAGACATACAGACAGGCAGGCAGGCAGGCAGGCAGGCAGGCAGGCAGGCAGGCAGACAGACAGCCAGACAGACAGACAGACAGACAGACAGACAGTCAGACAGACAGACATACAGACAGGCAGGCAGGCAGGCAGGCAGGCAGGCAGGCAGGCAGGCAGGCAGACAGACAGACAGACACAGATTGTGCATTCAAACTAGCGAACGCCGACACGTGGGTTGCTGACAACGACATTCAACGTCATGGGCAAACGGGGAAACGACAACTCCTGTGAATGAAGAAACGACAACTCCTGTGAATGAAGAAACGACAACTCCTGTGAATGAAGAAACGACAACTCCTGTGAATGAAGAAACGACTAATTCACGCAACCATTCTTACGTACATCTCTGAGCAATGGAAGTCAACCACAACTCAGCATTCAGGTCAACATGGCGGATGCCAGCTCACAGGACGCATTCAAGAAGGGGATGCCATACTCGCACACACGGACCATTCCTCCACCCGTCCCGACTCCAGACCAACGTACACGCACCTCAGCGCCGCGCGCTCAGAGAAGCAATCACACTGGGGACGAGGAGGTAGGAAGAGGGAAGAAGTACTTACTAGTTCACTGCTTACTTGGGGAACGCATGTGGTCATCACCTGTGGAGAAGAAAAGAGAGCGTAAATATCTTGGAGGCCAAAACACGTGTCAGATGTGCCAGTGTGACACAGTTCCTGACGCCACCAGAACGTCCCGGATGTAAGCGTCAGACAAAGACAGCGATGTCAGCGGCATGGCGTGACCGCAAGCAAGGAAGGGATGCCTGCTGCTAGAACATCGGTGAAAATTTACACATACTGGCGATTTCAAAAGAGAAGGCAAACCGAGTTTCTTAATTGAAAACATGGTACAGCTCGTGATACTTTTCTTTTAGACCTGATTCTCTCTCTCTCTCTCTCTCTCTCTCTCTCTCTCTCTCTCACACACACACACACACACACACACACACTCTCTCTCTCTTTCTATCTCTCTCACACACTATCACTCTCTCTCTCTTTGTCTCTCTCTCTCTCTCTCTCTCTCTCTCACACACACACACACACACTCTCTCTCTCTCTATTTCTCTCTCACACTCTCTCTCTCTTCATGACAAAGTGGACACCAAAACACACCCGGGCCCAAGGCCCTGTCACGCAGCAGGTGGGGGCGTGGGTGGTGGGGGGCTCACAGCGGGTAGCAGGAGGGAGGGACAAAAGCCTGCTGGGTACTGACAGGGACGAACATTATCGTCAGTGCCCTGGGTCTGCAAGAAAGGAGAGGGCCGGGCCTGCATTCCTTCCCAGACACCCCGCGCCCGGGCAGGCGGGGCCAGCCCCTCATTTGCAAGGACCCGAAGACCAGGAAAACGGCGGCCCGACAATGCGACGTCGCGCCACAAGTGGGAGGGCTCCGTCAAGTGCAGTGTGGGATCACGGAGGAGGGGACAACAGAGCAGGCCTCCCCAGACGTGACGAGAGTGTCCGTGGCGACAGGTGCCGGGGTGCATTTCTTGGAGGCCGTAATGAATGGCTTCGCGAAGTTGCCTGAGGATAGGCTGAAGAAGGCTCCACAGAAAAGAGGAATTTAAGTGCCAAGGCTGAGAAAGAAACGACGACCACGTCCTCTTCCTCCTCCTCCTCTTCCTCTTGCTGTTGCTTTTGCTGCTAGTCCTCCTGCTGCTGTTGCTTTTGCTGCTCCTGCTGCTGCTTCGCTCCTCCTCCTCCGCTTGCTCCTCCTCCTCCTCCTCCTCCTCCTCCTCCTCCTCCTCCTCCTCCTCGGTACCTTCGTCTGACCCCTCCCACCTTCGTCGTGGACTACCCATAACTCTAGGGGGACGGAGGCTTGGGACACCGTGAATCAAGTTTGACGTAGGCCACCTTGAGTAAGAGCCTGGTGCTCGTCTGAGTTTTGTCTTTTATTTCATTGGGCGGCGGTCGCCGTAATTAGCCCAGTGATGCAGAACACTGCTTCGTGCAGAAGGAAAACGGAAAAATTTTGTATTTCATCAAATTACGATTCTCAGAAGCGTTTAGAGTAAACTCACTACCAGAACTTCAATCAATGCATGGCTTCAGAATGTCTTCAGTGAAAAGAGCAAGGCGTTGAGTCTTTCAATGGCACTGAATTCCCACCCCCACACCCCACTCCACTACTCCACCCACCCACCCACCATCAACCCACAATTTACACCCACCCACAACCATCACCTCTGTACTCCCACCCAACCACCACCATCACCTCTGTACTCCCTCCCTCCTAACCACCACCACCGCCTCCGAGGCCAATCTCGCAAGTAATAAGACAAGAGTTCGTAGTTGAAAGAACCTGTCCCACACATGTGGCAGCAGTGCTGCTGGATTCTTCTAGTACCCATGGATTCTTCTGTCTGACGTCACTCCTGGTGGGGGTGGGGTGGGTGGGGTGGCAACGAGTGCTTCGATTGGCATTCTGACAGGAAACAGAAGTGCGAGTGATGTGTACAAAGGGGACTAACAGCAGAGAGGGGAAGGGGAAAAGGGGGGGGGGGGGGGGAGCGGGCGGGACGCGGGGGATTCTGGTTCAGGGGTGCACACCAATGCCGAGGCAGGTCTCGCTCAAAACGGGAGGAGTCCGGAGTACCCGGGTGACACATGACATGCAAATTAGCTCAACGTAAAGGTCATTTGAAGCTAAAGTCACGTGGTGACAATTTGGCAGCTTTAGCCGTCCACTGCAGCCCAGACGTAATGACGTCACTGGATGACAAGTCAAGCAGTTTCTACTGAATGGATACAGGTGTTTTCTGAAAATGCACTGCCGTTTTTGGAGAAAGCACAAATGAAAAGTATCTCTGGCTTGCACTCGAAAGCTCTTCAGTGTAATATTGGGTAAGTAAGGGCAATGACGCCTATGAATATATTTAGTCAGTGTCTCAGTCACACACAGAGAGAGAGAGAGAGAGAGAGAGAGAGAGAGAGAGAGAGAGAGAGAGAGAGAGAGAGAGTCAGTCCAACTAATAAGGGCGGGAAATGTTGCATGCGCGCAAGCCAGGCAGAGGGGATTATTGTCGACAGCAATCTCTCTACACATGCAACACATCCACGCTTTCAGGAACAAGCAGCATGTGCCACAACGCTGCAAGCCAAGATTGTGTCTGACCAGGGCCAGGCGTGCTCCCATGGGCGTGCATTCAACAGCAGACTTAGTTTATCACATGGAACGTCGAACAGGCCTCACAAAAGGCCTCAAACGTCGTAAAAGTCAAGTCAAGACGGGAACGAGGTCTGGGCCCATTGCTGCGTGGCAGCGCATCGGCCATGAAGACTACGCAGCTGTACCCACTGTCAGACAGAGCCACAAACAACACAGAGCAGCGAAGGCCACAGGCACCACCCTGGCCTGGCCAGGAGAGGTCGTTCCTCACGCCCACTGCCAACTCTGCATGGCCAGGGGTCAAGAAGGCAACGTCAGAGGATGGACATGTTGCACTGCACACACGAAGGCAGCCACAGTGCCGACTCATCCTCTGCCCGGGAAACTGACACCCAAGTGAGGCCCGCAGCGCAAACCCTAATGCCTTCTACAGGTGTGTTCCTTGATAGTTCCATTGCACCGTTCAGTTGCGTGGAAACCACGTCACCTAGCAACCTCACAGATCAGTTTTCTGGGATGGATACTTGCGGAACTTATTCATGCAAAAGGGGCATTATCCCTTCAAACACCATAAAATCATGTCTAAATTCTACTACTTATGGTTTCATATCAACTTTTTCAAACTGACTATTATCTCCTTAACCTTTGAACTTGCTGCTGTGGAAAGTAACCATCGCAGCCCATAATGTTGCCCTCTTCAAATTTATTACTCAGAACGCACACCTTGCATTCCCAGCATACCTTGCATTCCGAGCATACATTGCATTCCCAGCATACCTTGCATTCCCAGCATACCTTGCATTCCTTGCCACTCATCTCTCCATCCGGGCCTGCTGACGCCCACCCATCACACACAGCCTGGTAGGGGGATTCCACATCGAGGTCCACACGCATACACTTTACGGGGGCCACACGGCTGCAGGGAAAGCACGTCACCACCAAGAGGAAATCTCGCGTGAATCTCGGTGTGTGGCAAGCCACACAAGGATGAGTAGAGAAGAGATGTTTACAGCTTGACTGACCCATGTGGGTCATAACCAATGCCGAGGGTCATGTACAGATAAGACGGCAATGCGCCTCCCGGACCCCTGTAGGAGCGCAGCCTGTACACAGCAGTGGGGGCGCATCCAGCGTGACACAGATAATATGACGTCTGTTGATGACGTTTCATTTGGAAACCCGCGCGTGTCTACGTGACCAGGGAGTAAGCAAAATAGATCGGCAGCAGACAATTCGTAAATTGCCCAGAAGAATCTGAGTGCAAACTATGCGATATGCAACTGTAACGGTGAATACATCCCCCACCTCATCCCCACCCCCCCACCTCACCCCCCACCCTCCACCTCCTCCTCGACCCTCCACCTCACCCCTCACCTCACCTCACCCCCACCCTTCACCTCCTCCTCGACCCTCCACCTCACCCCCCATCTTACTCCTACCCTCCATGTCACGCCATCCCCTTTTCCCCATTTGGAGGCTGACTTGGTGATGGTATCTGGCTGTGTGTCATGTCCGCTTTGTGCACCTGTTTTCATCGCTCGAACATAGCACACAGGTGTTATTATGACCAGGAGGTCAAATGCAAACCTGTTTGATACCCAATTACCGACAAAGAACCGCTTCTAGAACACGCAGGTGTGGGTACAAGAGCGTAGGTGTGGGTACAAGAGCGTAGGTGTGGGTACAAGAGCGTATGTGTGGGTACAAGAGCATGAAATCGAGTGCGAGAGCACTATTGCTATGCACACCTGAACGCTTCAAAGGCCACACGCGCTACCTGAAGGACCGTTCCCGATACTCACGGCAGTGTGGGCGGGGTCGGTGGGCGGCCTGTACTCCAGGTAGGACACCGAGAGAGAACGAGCGCTGGATCGGGGAAGCGTGCTGAAGCCCGCGCCGGAGGCGGCGTGGCGTCCTGGGGCCCTGGAGGACACGGGACCCTGGACGTCACTGGAGGTCTCATAGCCCGTGCGCTCCCTGCTCCGGACCTGGGGGCCCCCGGGGCGATAGGGCGGGTAGGCGTTGACCTCACTGACGGAGGTCGTGTAGAAGTGGTCCCTCCCGCCCTGACGACCGTCGTACACATCGCTGGCAGCCGATGAAAACCCCGGGCCTCTGGGGCTGTAGTGGCGATTATCGAACACATCGCTGGAGGCCGATGAAAACCCGCGGTGATCTTTCAGGCCGAGCTGGCGATAATCGTACACGTCATTCGCCGAGGACGAGAAAACATGGCCGCGCGCTCCCTGACGCATGTCGTAGACGTCGATGGCGGGCGCCCGGGGGGTGGGGCGGCTCTCGTAGGTGTCGCTGACGGAGGAGAAGTCGCTCTGGCGACTGAGGGGGCGGGGAGGGTTGTCGTACACCTCAAATACGGGACCCGAGGAGGGAAGCCTGTGCGACCTGCGGTCTTCAGGGAACACTTCCAGGGAGGAATAGCTAGCGCGACTCGAGGACCGAGGGGTGTGACTGCGGTCCACAATGACTTCCACAGGGAGAGAGTAGGTCCTGCTCTGTTGCTGGTGACTCGGGGTGTTGTCGTACAGCTCCCGTCCCAGCGACTGCGGCTGGGGCTCGGCCAGGGACTGCGTGTACCTGTGCACAGTGAACCCTCTGGGAAGCGTGGCGTAGGGATCCTTGGAGGGGGAGTAGCCTCCCTGGACGAAGGAGCGGGAGGAAGTGCCGTACTGGTTGAAGGAGTCCAAGGAGTGCTGCTGGCGGGAGAACTGTTTCGCTCCTTGTTGAGAGTCGAACACGTTGGTCTTGCTGTTGTCGTGGACCCAGCTGCTGGTCCGCCCGTAGTCAGCAGGGAACTCCCTCACCAGACGGTGGTGCCCGTACGGATCCATAGTCACAAGCTGTGGTTGGCAGCTTTCAAGTAACTCTGGGTAACGTTATGGCCGTGTAATATCCAGTAAAACACTACAAGCAATGAAACTGTGACTCGTAGTCTTCAGGTGGCGGCCGGTGAATCTATTCGAGTTTCTTTGAAGACGCTCTTACACGAAGTCCGGATTGATTCATGCAACACTTTAAATGCGCTTGTCCAGTTACTCAACACACGGCGGCGTGAACAATGGGTCAGTTCAGAAATGAGACACGCCGCGACTAATCTATCCTGTGGCCACTACTGAGCAGTCTCAGAGCGTCATTAGCAGTGGACAGGCGTGGTCAGGCGCTGGCCTATCTCGTGGCGTGGCGCGGCACGGCCCGATGGAAAGATCTGTCTCCAGGGCGACGTTGTTGCATCCACTGACATCAATCCCCGCCACAGCGCTCCAGCAAGCCTCTGTACAGTGCGGGACGTCCTGGCTGGCGTGGCTGCACGGGCTGCAGTGGGGCGGAAGGGTGTGGACGGCGCTCTGCCTGGGCACAGTCGAAACTCGAGCTGGACCGCTGCGCTGCACTCTGCCTGACCCCGCAGTGCCCAGGTCTGGAGGGGCTTTACGAGAGGGTGTGTTCCCCACGGCAACACAAACTGCAGGTTCTGTTTGGAGTCTGGCAATTTCCGCCTGCCACCAGGATTGAGCGTCCCTCGGGGAAGAGGTCTTGGCATACAAACCAGGCGTTGCCAACTTTCACCTCTATCGATATCCAGTCATATTTATTGTTAACACAGTAGTTGTGGATGATCAGGTTGCAAATATCTCCCAAATTCTAAAAATGACCAGAAATGCTCAGCACAGCTGCTTGTCTCCAGAAAGGAACACCTTCGTCCCTATGGTAAAACAAGTTTCTCGGCACACACGCCAAATCCGAAACGAAAAGTCCACTCGCGAGCACTGACAAAAAGCAGCAGTGAATGAATTTCAAGCAAACTCGACAAGACTCCTGGTAAAATTCACATTAGGGTAACTAAAGTTTCCTCTTCCTCGACAAATGTTCCTCACCCACCGAGATAAAGCCAACGGGCAAAATGCACAATCTCACAGGAAGACAAGATACGGAGCACAAACGTTCAAAAGGACAAAGAGAAGAAAAAACTACAGACGAAACACCATTGAAAGGGTTCTTTGTGGTGCAAATGTGCGAGTCAACAGCGCGGACAAAGCCGCGTGACACGTGACACCCTGGTGAAAAGTCGGGGCGTCAAACCAGCCAGGGGCGAGGCGAGTTGGTGAAAACGTCACCATTAAACTCCACACCGCCAAGCAGGCGACACCCTGCCTGTCGCGATCCTCAGGCCACGCGCCAGGGACACAGCCAGAACGTCAGAGAATGCCGTCCGTTTTTGTCGCTCTGCTGAAACGATCGACGACAATTTTTTTCGCAGCTGCTTTCTGATATTGAGCACCGAAGAGGAATCCAACCCTGGTTCAATTCTGTGAAACAGAGGTCAGGGAATGATCTCCCCTGAAGAAACGACAAAGGACGAATTCCTACGGGGTGAAGGAACAGACGGAGCTGTCGTTTTCTTCTGTGTTGTAATTCCTTGACAAACGCGGCAGGTGTCGAACTACTTCCTGCAAAACACAAGTGCCTCTTCAGACTACTTCTCCCTCGTTGGCGCTTGTGGGGTCTAGCGCGTTACGCGGTTTTCCTTCACCGCTGTCCAGGGCCCACACTTGACTGCGCTCTCACCTGCACCACTCCCACAAGCTCTCATCCGCCGACTGCTGGTTCAGCAGTTAACTTTGATTATTGATAAAATTCCAGCTCGCAATCAAGATGAAGATTCAAACGTGGCTTCAGTAAACCAATGGAATGGCCACACGTTATTCGGAACACGGCAACGCCAATTACGGCTATTTATTTCCCCTCCAAATTCTTGAAGTTACTTATCAACAACTTTGAGAAGAAAAAAAACTTCCACAACGTCACGAAACCACTCGAGTCGCAGCGACCCGTCACTGCACAGCCCCGCAAGCACGAGCTGGAGTCAGCACGGCCTTCGGCAGGAAGGCGGAAGTGAACACGAGCTGCTGCCTGTGAAGTGCAGTCAGCACCACGCACACAAAATACCACCCTCGTTGTTTGTTTCACCGCGCTCTCACTCTCTTCAGACTCAGTTGGGTGTTCGTTATGTCCCACGTGAAGTTTTCCTCAGTCGAAATATCCCCCCACGAGACAGGGCGCGAAAAGCTCTTTGCTGGGGCAGTCCGGTCGTTATCTTCCTCCGACCTTCGCAGTGGCTAGGTTGCAGTGAAGAAGCAGAGGGGAGAGGAGTGGGGAGGGGGGAGGAGTGGGGTGGGGTGGGGCAAAGGAGGACGATTGCGTAAATGGGTTGGAGATTGAAGCCCGGGGTTGGGTTCCTCTAGAGTTCACCTGGAAGAGTCAGGAGGTGTTTCTACCTGGATAAGCACAGGGCACGCGTCCGTGTGTTCCCGATGAGCAAGCAGTGGGGGCTGCAGAAGTTCATCCTGGTGGAACAACTCTCTCTCTCTCTCTCACCTTGGCAGCTCTGCCTTCAACAGGAACAAGAAGCGGTCTTTTCTCAAGCTTGCACATAAAAATTACCTGTCAACTGACAAGAAAAAAGTCTTCGCTGTATTCGCTTCTGTACGTTCAGTGGCAACATTAACGTTGCGAACAGTCCGAAATGAAGAAGCAGGCTTTTGATACTAACTTCCAGTGTAGCAACTACTAACAGCAATGCCGGTTTTCCTTCGAAGGTACCTTTCAAGTATCTACTGGCACCTTTCAGGTAAATATTCACACGTGCATATAAGGTATTGATGGTACCTTACAGGTATCTGTGGACAGGTGCCATACAGGTGGTCCCCGTGTAAGACAAGACGCCCACAAGACGTGGCTTTGCGCTGGGTCCAATCACTACGACCGTTGGAGAGACGGCCCAAGTAGCTGTGACAACCTCCAGGCCAAACACTCCAGGCGAAGAGCGTGTCCGCTATGTGACCTGTGGGGCCTTCCCTGATCCCCAGCTGTAGATCACGCTGTCAGGCCGGTCACGTCGACACTAGCAATGCTCTTCCTCCCACAAGGCTTTTGACATGGACAGACGATGCTCTGTCGTTGGAGGTGAAGCTTCACGAGCCAGCGCCTTTCCCTACCGACAGCGAGCTAGGTGGAAACAACGCGAGGAATGCCAGGCTGGACAGTAGTGGTGTCAAAGAGTCCTACAGCAAATTTGCAGGAAAGAGTCTGATTGCACTGGCGTGTCCCCTGGCACGACCAAAGCGCAGTTTTCGAAAGGCCTGCCTGTGGCTACGAGCAATATTTACCATAAACGATCCAGATGACAGGCAAAGAAATGTCAGCGTTGACTGGGCTCACAATGGCGACTGCAGACAGCACGCGTCACGGCCGGGCCAGCGAGGGCCAGCTTCACGACCAAAGCACACAGCGGCGATTATCTCCACAAAGGCCGCCCTCTCTCCAGATTCCAGCGATGACCTCGCACCGGCACCTCCTGCCACTTCTACAGACTCAGCCCCAGAGATAGGCTGGCCCAGATCGCTGCACAAAGCTGTTATTCACTGCCCATAGTGTTATCCAGTAAGGGACCCTACTGCTCACAGTCTCGATTCATCCACAATGAAAACCGAGCTGAGAAAACTGCTGTCACACGATCGGCAGTTCTGTCTTCACATCAACGCTTTTCCGATTACCACAACTAGCGAGTAAAAATATCCCTGTCCTTTAGGAAGTAGCTTTCCCCAGTGGAGAATGCAAAATTCTCCCTCCTCAGTGAAGAATGCAGAATTCTCCCTCCTCAGTGTAGATTGTATAAGGCGTGGTAAATCCAAACATAATCACACACGTGTTGCATTTCCTGTCTCGGTCATATACAATTCCCAGCTGGAACCCAACCACCCCGAGGCCAGAGCAAGTCTCGCCAGCAACAGCGAAATGGCACACCACTTCACAGCAGCCACCACTGGCCTGCCTCCTCAGAAAACGGGGAGCAAACTTCCAGACAAAGATAACTGACTCCCGAAGATTCTCTACACGCCATTCACTTCCTCCTCAGTAGACGCACGGATCCCCAGGCGGTCGAATTTCCCGCCAGAGCGGGTCAGCTGCTGATCCGGCTTGATGGCTGTGATCCTCTGACCCCGCTGTCTCCGCAGACAAGTGACAGTCCTGCCTTGAGTCCGTCGCAGGTGCCGTCCCCACAGTACTATCCTCTCCCTCCTCCTCCTCCTCCTCGCTTTCCGAAAGTTCAGACACGTGATCCTCCTCCAAGCGGAAGACACCGAAAGTCAAGCGCGTCTCCTCACATCCTCTTCCTCCTCGGCTCCCGTCTCCCCCGCGGTACGCCTGACGAAATCTGAGTAGTCCCCTTCTTCCCAGACAGAACTCACGTCACAGACTGCAGGGGGTGGGACAAAGGCCCAAGGGGGTGGAGACTGGGGGCGGAGAGGGACAGAATTCACGCCGTCTACTGCAGTGGCTGCCTGCCTCGCCTTCACAGATTGGCGCCGAGAAGGAATAGTCCCGTCGGCCTCGCGAGCAAGGGGGTGGAGGGGCTAGGGTGGTGATGTGGTGGTGTGGTAGGGAGGGCAGGCAGTGGGCGGAGAGGAGACGAGGTAAAGTAGTTGGGGGGGGGGGGGGGGGGGGTTAGGGGGCGGAGGGGGACACGCGCCGAATTCTGGAACAGCAGCAGGCAGTGTTTTTGGGGAGTTGCCACTGCAAGATTGTCAAGCTTGCGGTGCTACACGAAGGTGCGCGTGCGAGCACACACAGTCTGACAAGCTCTGCGCTGGTAGCTCGCTCTCTGCTGTGAGGCAGCAGTTCCGTGTGCTACGTACTGCTGTTGCAAGCACTACTGCTGCTGCTGCTGGCTGGCAGTATTTTTGCCTTTGCTTGGGCAACTGTTGTTCGTGTCCGGTGTGACGTGAATTATGGGGCAACTGAATCTGACCCAAGGCCCAGTGTGGCTGCAGAGCTACATACAACGCCAGCCTCCGTATCCTGCTCAACCTCCGTGGCCCGTCTATTTTCTCCCCACACAAGGAAAAACTTCTCAGAGCTTTCTTTATCTCGGCGTCACTTGGCTATCTCCAGGGGGCGCTGATTATCTTTGAACTGACGGCGCCTTGTCTGTTGTTTTTCCAGGCAGAATTTCAACACAGATGCTTTCAGTTCTCTGCAGCTGACTTGCGTCCGCCTTCTCTGCTGGTCAGACCTGCATTAGACTTTCGTCTGTCGTCCCATCCACACAGTCGTCATTCAGCAACAAGTTGCAGCGTCCTAAGCGCGCGTATCCCTTGTCCGTACAGGGCAGCCAGGGACGCCTGCAAAGCAGTGACCAGCAACAGGCGATCCGGTGGCACTGGTGGACAGGCGGAGGGGGAGGCCAACAGATGGCGCCCACGTCCTCTGCGCAGAAGTTCCAGGACGCTGTCTTCAAGGTTGCACCACGACCGTGTGTCCTCTCACCTAACGCTCCCTCTCGACGCCTGAATGCCCCGCCTTCTGTCTGTCGTCACAGACTGTCTTCCTCCACAGATCCACAGACGTAGGTCTGTCTCTCAGCACGCTACCAGTCTGTCTGAGACGGCTCAGTCAGCTCTCCCTGCTGGAAACGTCACAATGGTTTGGTTTCTCGAATGTGGGCCGACTGCCCCTCTGCCTAGAAGGAATCCCTGGTATTTTCTTTGTCACTGGGTCTCACCCTCTCGCTGGAATTCTCTGGGGTCAGCCGAGCAGCACACCCTCTCCGCTTCACTTTCTGCCTCCCCACCTTGCAGTCTTCCTCTCGTCAACAGTAACACAGACCGTGGCAACTCTGAGCTATCGCCGTCTTGAACATGGATTTTGGGAATTTTTACCTCTGCTCATCTCATTTACAGTACAGCGTTTTTTGCGATGGCGTTTTGGCTTTGATTCGTCGTGGCCCGCCTATAAACTCCTGGCATCTCCGTGCATATTTCCTCCACGCTTCGTATGCAGTTACTTGGAGTGGAACACCACAGGAAAAAAATTATGGAGGCTTGAAGATGGAGAAGGCGGTGGATGATCCGCGAGGCAGACGGCAGATCGAGTATCACGGCGCTTCAGGTGGCTCGCTCCCAGGCCAGAGCGGCTTGCCCTGGAAGACGTCTTCGCAGGTGTTTCGATGCGGACGGCGGCGAGTGCAGGAACGTCGAGCGCCTCTCCCCCGCCTCTCAGCTCGTGTTTTGGCGGGACGTGTGAAGTACCTAGCGGCGATTAGATACACACGGGCGGGAGACTCCCAGACGCCAACCTGCGAGTGCGCTAATGAAAGATTCCTCTCCTTTTTGCGTCTTCCGCGACTTCTTTTGGTGTTTGGATAAACTTTCTAAATCTGCAGTCCTGCGAGGTGAGATGATCTCCACGCAACTTCTTCAAACGCAGACGGCAAATCGGAGTTCAGGTTTCTGCAGGCAGACAGCCTACAGAGTCACGGAGTGCTGACGCTCACCTCGGGGCTAAATTCTCCATTACACCTCTACCGAAAAAGGAGACTTTTTTCCACAAGTACCAGAGCGTGAGATCTTCTGCTTGAAGTGAGGTCCACCATGAAAGGCCTCTCAGGAACTGCGCTTGGGAGGTGCGAAGCCTGTGCCCTCCTCTGTCTCTGGTGCCAGCACCACGCAGTTGCAGACACGTCTATCGCAAGTTCCCAACCCTAAATACCTCAATTTTATGGATCAGCCCTCTATCAAGTAGTGTATCGCTGAGCGATGTATTTTTTTTCTTCTATACAGTCAGCAGCTAAGCAGCCAAGCAATCAACATACGTCGAGCACGGACCAGAACGGCTTGTCTATCACGATAACCAGCGAGGAGGATGACTGATTCCTGCATGGGCAGAGGCCCAGGCCCAAAATGCCAGTAAACACTTGTAGCAGAGCTCTCCTGGTTCCTGAGAGGGGGGGGGGGGGGGGGGGGGGGGAGATCTAATCAAAATGAAAACAGTCTCCAGGCAGCTCGGGACCCGAAACTCCGGGAGGCGAACAGCTCGTGCACGTTGCCAGACAGAAACAGTGCAAGCGGGAGGAGCGAGAGGTCGGGAACCCGAAAGTTGGTACGGCTCCCGGACTTGCAGACTTTATCTGGAAGTTTGACCTCTCCTTCCCCTCTCTCCTCTCTCTCTCTCTCTCACTATCTCTCTCTCTCTCTCTCTCTCTCTCTCTCTCTCTCTCTCTCTCTCTCTCTCTCTCTCTCTCTCTCTCTCTCTCTCTCTCTCTCTCTCTCTCTCTCTCTCTAGAAGACTGCGTCAGGCAAATCCAAAGGCGATGGATCATTCAGTGCTCGTGATGAGCGAAGGCCTATACCCGAGTCCCGACTTTGGACTCGGTCATTCCGATTTCATGCCGGCGTGAAGTCTACGGCCGCAGTCTCGGTCCAGGAGCCAGCGCTGACTGATGCGTCGGTGCGGGTGGGGAACTGCAATTTCCCTCTGTGGGGCTCGGCAAGCAGTAAAACGTGTCCCGTGGCCTCTCTCTCGCAGTCACAAGTGCGTAATCTTCATTAATTTAAGGCTTCCTCTGTCCACAAACAACGCACAACCACAGAGAAAATAACAGGCTTCACTCAACTGTGGCTCTGTTGACTAAATTGCACGTTGCCTCAGATCGCTGGTGCTTGATCGATGAAAACGTTTCTCCAAACAATCACATTCTACGCCAGGTCTTAAAAAAAACCCTTGTACGACTCCTTCCATCAGGGACAATCGAAGTCCATGCAAAGAGCTCTCCACGACCACCGCCGAACTCGATATTAACACCACACCCCGCAGCTTCCGGTCATATACATCCGGTTTAGCCAGAGTCCCAGAATAACTCAACCAAAAACGGCGTCAGCTTTCAGGATATGAATGGGCTTCCGGAACAACCTGTATCAAACGTGAATGTCCCTGGTAGCGGAGCGAGGTAGAATTGCAAAGCTTGCATCGACTGTCAGGGCCTGAGTGGAATGGCTCTATGGCGAGGTGGAGCAGTCTGCATGTACTCCAATATCCTTTCCATGGGGAAAAAGCGAACACAGCAAGTGCTCATGCACCGCGTCCCAGGTCGAATCCCCCGGCGGGGCTGGCTGTCGCAACACCGAGGGAAACGTGCTGTGGCTTTCAAGACGTGAGGCTCAAGGAATCGGAACGGAAAGGAACGACCTGACAACCCGCCAGTCCAAGAGATAGAGGTCTCCCTCTCTCCTGGGTTATGCAGTTGGTTTCAGGACACACTGAAGACGAGATGTGACTCCTGCGCTTTCTGCGTGAGTGCAACTGCAAGGAGGCTTGCAGGCAAGAAGCAAGATGCGTGGCGACACTGCCAGCAGGCTGACGGCGCGACAGCTGTCTCTCTCAGCACGTCCGTCTCTGCAAGTTACGCGCAGCAAACCTCACGTCCTCCACGAAAGTCAGCTTGACCCCAGGTGGTGCTGTGTCCAGTCCATTCACACGAGAGCCCCGCGCTTTTCCAAAGGCTGGCATGGACACTTTGATGGACAGGCCAGGGGTGGTCAGTGTCTGCACTCGGACAGGAAAACTGCTTGACCACGCAACTCCACAGCGGCCGACGCGGTGAGAGCTGCAACTTCGCAGTGAGAACGAGCAGTCAGGCAACCACGACCGCCAGGCACACTTCGACTGACCTCAATTCGAAACAAATGTCCAACAGGTGGCGCTGGTGGGGAGAGGGGGGGGGGGGCGGGCGGGCGGGGGACCGGTGTGGAAGGTATGGAAGGCACGATGCAAATCTATCCAGGCCAAACTGTCACAAACTCCACTTGCCCAGCAAGCTACCCGGGACGCAGTGGGGGGCGGGCTTCTATTCTGGTTTGAACAACTGGCGCCTGGCGTGGTCGGTCAGCTCCTCCTCAAGGAGAGTGGGAGGAGAAGGACGGGGAAGGGGGTGGGGTGACAGGAGACGGGGTGGGGAAAGACAGAGGAGGGGGTGGGGAAAGACAGAGGAGGGGGTGGGGTGACGGGAGACGGGGTGGGGAAAGACAGAGGAGGCGGTGGGGAAAGAGAGAGGAGGGGGTGGGGTGACGGGAGACGGGGTGGGGAAAGACAGAGGAGGGGGTGGGGAAAGACAGAGGAGGGGGTGGGGTGACGGGAGACGGGGTGGGGAAAGACAGAGGAGGGTGGGGAAAGACAGAGGAGGGGGTGGGGAAAGACAGAAGAGAGGATGGGGCGCCGGGAGGCGGGTGGGGGAGGGCTGGGCTGAAGTAGCGGGGATGTCCTCGCTTCAATGACACGGGTCCTTGCGAGTCGCCACTGCGCATTGACAATGTCACGCTCAGCAGAGCAGGGCTGGCGAGGAGGCACAGTGACGTCCTGTCAGAAGTTGTCCTCGGAGACTCGCGCCAGCACAGGGCTCGCTTTCATCGCATGTAATCCCAGCCCGCGCAGCGATGCCTGGAATTTAATGCCTGGATTCGTAACCTTCCATCTGCAACCATCTGCCCACTACAATACATGCACGCTTTTACAAGGAGGCGCTAATGTTGACCTGTGATTTATGCGGGATTTCTTTTCTGTGTAACTTCGGGAAAGTCTTAACCGATAACTCGGATGCACGCTAGAGGAAAGGAGACGTATTCTTGTCCATGCTTGCAGAACTCCAGTGGCCGCGAACAAGTCAGGAAAGGCTCAATCATCACTTCGATACAAGTCGACACACGCAACAGTCACCGTCTGCAGGCAGCAGGATCATGCCGAGAACAGAAACGTTCGTGCGCCTCAATGGCCTTGAGTGTAAAGAATGGAGTCAATAAACCGTCCACACAGCTTTGACAAGCAATAGATCACGCTTAAGATGGCCTGGGCCTGCAGAATTCCATCCCCACCACGTGACAGGCGACAGCAGCAGTTCGGTAGAGTAATCCCCGATTAGAGTGAGTTTATCAAACATCTGTGGATGGAGTCAATTCGTCTCTGGACATGAAATCCTGCAGAAACTGATTTTGCAAGGAATGGCAGTGCTGGGACCTGCTGCCTATTTCAAGACCGATGCATCAAGACGTTCTTGTGAGTTCCTGCCGACTCGTCCACAAGGCACACTCCCCAGGAAAACTAAGCCACCATTTGCCGAACTTGGCTGCGGATGCACGATGATGGCTTTTCACGCAGCAGACGAAACGCACCTTGCTCTGCCCAAGTGTCACACCCTCTATCGCTGGAGCACGAGGACAGTGCGGGATTAGGTGTAGAAAACGTCTCACTCGCAAGGAGAACTCACGCGTGGCTGAAGCAAGCTAGCCAGTCTGCACTCCGCAGTAACAGTGGGGCAGATTCGCGAAAACAGTTCCACTGCAGGCATGTCAACACCCAGAACAGCGACTCGGAATGATGGCATTCCTTGTCATGGCGCCCATTGGATGCACTGAAAACAGCCTCTCTATTCCTCCTCCACAACTGTGTTGTATTCAATGCAGACTCGTCGCGAACTCGACTCTTCAATGCACACACAAACACACACGCACACACCAAGGATGCAGGTGAGCTGTCTACGTTATTTTATGGCGACGGCATAAAAATCTCCCTCACTTTGTCCAAGGTTTCTCACATGTTCATGCGAGCCCTGCAACTCCGTGCATGGCGACAATGTCCAGCGCTGCCCAGCGTCCAGAAGCTGGCCGGAGAACACACCAGATGTCTCCTGCTCTTGCGCGGCGGCCCGAGTTCTGCAGGACGGGGCTGGACACGTACAGGGAGACTCGCAACCTCGACAGGAAATGTCGCCACACGAGCGCGACGGAATCTAAAGAAGGCCGCTGAATGCACAATGAGAATAGACGACAGACGGGGGTGGGTGGGTGGAGGGTAGGTGGAAGGGGTGGGGTTTAGGGGTGGAGTGGCACACTCCAGACAAGGCAAACAGGGAATGGGGAGGGACGGATTGAAGAGGGGAGGAATTGGGAGGGGAGGAGATAGGAGGGGGATGAAGGGGAGGAGATGAAGAAAAAGTGGACTCGTGTACAAAGAAGACATTACAAAGACACTGGGATGCCCTGTTCAGTCACACATTATATATAGCGTCCTGTCAGGGGGGCACGAACAAATGGGGAGCTAGGTGTTTGCTCTCACGGCCTGGCACGGGAGGAGACAGAGGACGGCACGAGGGAGGAGACAGAGGACGGCACGAGGGAGGAGACAGAGGACGGCACGAGGGAGGAGACAGAGGACGGCACGAGGGAGGAGACAGAGGTCGGCACGAGGGAGGAGACAGAGGACGGCACGAGGGAGGAGACAGAGGACGGCACGAGGGAGGAGACAGAGGACGGCACGAGGGAGGAGACAGAGGACGGCACGGGGGAGGAGAAGGAGGACGGCACGAGGGAGGAGACAGAGGACGGCACGGGTGGAGACAGAGGACGGCACGAGGGAGGAGACAGAGGACGGCACGAGGGAGGAGACAGAGGACGGCACGGGTGGAGACAGAGGACGGCACGAGGGAGGAGACAGAGGACGGCACGAGGGAGGAGACAGAGGACGGCACGAGGAAGGAGACAGAGGACGGCACGAGGGAGGAGACAATGGACGGCACGAGGGAGGAGACAGAGGACGGCACGAGGGAGGAGACAGAGGACGGCACGAGGGAGGAGACAGAGGACGGCACGAGGGAGGAGACAGAGGACGGCACGGGAGGAGACAGAGGACGGCACGAGGGAGGAGACAGAGGACGGCACGAGGGAGGAGACAGAGGACGGCACGAGGGAGGAGACAGAGGACGGCACGAGGGAGGAGACAGAGGACGGCACGAGGGAGGAGACAGAGGACGGCACGAGGAAGGAGACAGAGGACGGCACGAGGGAGGAGACAGAGGACGGCACGAGGGAGGAGACAGAGGACGGCACGAGGGAGGAGACAGAGGACGGCACGAGGGAGGAGACAGAGGACGGCACGAGGGAGGAGACAGAGGACGGCACGAGGGAGGAGACAGAGGACGGCACGAGGGAGGAGACAGAGGACGGCACGAGGGAGGAGACAGAGGACGGCACGAGGGAGGAGACAGAGGACGGCACGGGGGAGGAGAAGGAGGACGGCACGAGGGAGGAGACAGAGGACGGCACGGGTGGAGACAGAGGACGGCACGAGGGAGGAGACAGAGGACGGCACGAGGGAGGAGACAGAGGACGGCACGGGTGGAGACAGAGGACGGCACGAGGGAGGAGACAGAGGACGGCACGAGGGAGGAGACAGAGGACGGCACGAGGGAGGAGACAGAGGACGGCACGAGGGAGGAGACAATGGACGGCACGAGGGAGGAGACAGAGGACGGCACGAGGGAGGAGACAGAGGACGGCACGAGGGAGGAGACAGAGGACGGCACGAGGGAGGAGACAGAGGACGGCACGGGAGGAGACAGAGGACGGCACGAGGGAGGAGACAGAGGACGGCACGAGGGAGGAGACAGAGGACGGCACGAGGGAGGAGACAGAGGACGGCACGAGGGAGGAGACAGAGGACGGCACGAGGGAGGAGACAGAGGACGGCACGAGGAAGGAGACAGAGGACGGCACGAGGAAGGAGACAGAGGACGGCACGAGGGAGGAGACAGAGGACGGCACGAGGGAGGAGACAGAGGACGGCACGAGGGAGGAGACAGAGGACGGCACGAGGGAGGAGACAGAGGACGGCACGAGGGAGAAGACAGAGGACGGCACGAGGGAGGAGACAGAGGACGGCACGAGGGAGGAGACAGAGGACGGCACGAGGGAGGAGACAGAGGACGGCACGAGGGAGGAGACAGAGGACGGCACGAGAGAGGAGACAGAGGACAGCACGAGGGTGTGGACAGGAGGCAAGCAGGTGGGGGGGCGACTGTGGTAGGTCCCAACAGGAAGAAAGATGGACAAACAAGGGACGGGGAAGAAATGAAGGAGAGAAGTTTGAGAGAAAAAAGATCAAGCACAAGGAAGAGGACGGAAAGCTACAGCAGGTGCAATATTAGGAAGAGAAGATGGACGGAAGAGAGACTAGAATATGGAAGAAGAGGTAAGAGAGAAGAAATGTACCGTTGAAAAGACTGAAGAAGAGAGCGGAGGAAAGAGAGAGTGGACGTATGGGAAAGGCGACAAAAGGAAAAAGGGCGCTACAGAAATATGGAAGGAAGAAGGAAGCCGGAGAAGCACAGAAAAACAAGGGGGGAGGGGGGGGGGGAAGGGGGTGGAGGTGGGGGGAAGACGGTGCCAAACAATCAGGATGAAGAGGACCAAATGGATGCTGTGAAAGGGCAACAAAATACCACGATAGCCGAAATGGAAAAAAACAACGCAAGTAGGCCAGACACGAGGGGTGGCCGCTGTTTTGCTACCGGGTCCCAGCACGCTCATGCATCACCGTTGTTTGGGCTGTCCCCCACAACATTCCCATACAAGGAAGGCAAGGGCAGCTGTTGGTGAGACAAAGGCAGCTGTTGGTGACTGCATTAGGCAAGACTGCACAGGCTGAGCCAGCGCGTCACAGTCGTTCCCGTCTCCTTCCACCAGCAGAGCCGGGAACATGGCACGTAGGCCAGAGTGCATGCACCGCGCACAGCGGTGGAAAGTACAAGAGGGTGAAAATGCTCAGTGAGGACGGACTGAATCAACACGAGATCTTTTGACTGGGGTTTCTCTCAGCACAGCAGCAGTCAGCTGTTGTCGTGAAGTTGTGAGAGCACAGTGGAAGCGGATTCTTTCGTCTGTTTGTCTGTCTGTCTGTCTGTCTGTCTGTCTCTTTCTCTCTCTCTCTCTCTCTCTCTCTCTCTCTCTCTCTCTCTCTCTCTCTCTCTCTCTCTCTCTCTCTCTCTCTCTCTCTCTCTCTCTCTCTCTCTCTCTCTCTCTCTCTCTCTCTCTCTCTCTCTCTCTCTCTCTCTCTCTCTCTCTCTCTCTCTCTCTCCCTCTCCCCCTGCTTATTCAAGGTTTACTACCAAGCTGGAGGAAATACTGGAAGAGGACAACATGGCTGGATGTGTACGAAGCTCTGTCATGGTTCGGGTACTGCAAGCACGCTGCCGTGAGTGGTGACTGTTCACATCTGATTTCCGACAAGAGCCTGGAGATAAGATAGAGGCCACGCGAGCCCTGCCTCTCCTCACTGATAGTGACCCCCGCCACAAGCCCTGGGCAAGCAGACGACAGTCAGCCGGGGAGTGGAACTTTCGGCGCACGTGTCACGCCCGCTACGAAGTTACAAGTATTTAAAAACAAATCAAAACGGACAAGACCAACCGTAAGAATCAGCGAGTCGCCATCGCCTTCGTGAATGTGTGTCACCACTGTTCTACTACTTCAGCTGTTCAAAAGCAAGAAGCAGCATGACACTTGATTACATAACTTCATCAGTACCAAAGATAGGTCGTGACAAATCTTCCGACTAATAGTATTCTTCCTTTTAAAACTTTTGGCCCTGAAAAGGGCCGTTTGTTTCTTGGTCCCGAGCGCTGGCCGTCAGGCGTGAACCCCTGGGGTCGTGCCCGGCGGGACCTTTTGGTACTTTTTTATCAGTCCGACCCCGGCTAACCCACCCTCTTTGTTGTAACTTCATCAGTGCACTCAGCATTCAGCGTGGCTGAGACTAGTGAATAGAGTCTCAGCAACAGGTTGGTCACGTGATAGCCTTAAATCTTCCATAACATGCATACCACCGTTCTGAACACAGAGTCTCGGCCACGCTGAATGCCATATCACATCGTGAGTGTATTCCTCCGCTTGTTGTGATACACTCGATAATGGCAGCCATGTTTTCGTCAATTCATTTTCTAAACATCGATTTCCCATGAATGTAAAACTTGTATGCGGTAAAATTCGAATCACAAGAGTGTAATATTGTGAACTCTACTAATTATAAGGACTTTGAATACAACAGCAATATTTATACTTCATTGAGCGAGTAAGGCAACCAATCCCGTCTGCATAATCTTCGATACACACAGAAACCCACTGAGTGCTTTTGCTGATGAGGAATCATTAATTTAATGTATGCTTAGAAGGATAAAACTTAGAAAAACTGCTTCTGAGCTATCCGATAATATCGAACTTCGGAATCGGACGGATTCCTACAGAAGAAACTTCCATTCGATTACTGACTCCATCAGTCGACACCGAATGATCGAAGTGTGGAGCTCGTCAAACAGTGTGAAGGCAGTTAGACCACAGGTTCCGGCCAGAAAGCATTTACTTGCGAGAGTATAACCATAGATTCACGAAACCAGCCCGGACCCATAGGAATCCTTTTCGCTGCGTTTATAGTAGGTCCAAAGATCGCGTGTATTACCAAAGACTATTCATAACTGTATAATCTTTGGTATTACTATACACAATCGCACGTGCACAAGGCAGTTTGCAACCTTATAGACACGTTCGCGCTAAAAGTAGTTCTCAAATGATTTCCTAAAAATCTCATAGATTAGTTTTATTAGAACACCAAATTTGTGTTTATCTATCGGGATAAATAATTGGAGTGAAATAGAATCGCCTCTTTTTACTCTCAATGGTCTTCTGATCATGTTGAATTTTGATTGGTAGAATCATTGGAATGCGGAACCGAAGTCACGTGACCAACCTGTGTCAGAGATACTAAATCTCTATGTTCAGAATGTGCACTCAGTACCAAAACAAAGGGGTGGAGCGTAGTTTTGCAACATCGTAGGTGTAGATATAGATTATCTTTCATGGTAGGTAACACACACATCACGCAGCCTTTTTTCAGCTGCCTCATCAACACCGGTAGTTACTGACACACAGATTACACGCGACTTGTACGGATTTCAGCTGGAAAAGAATAGCCTACCTTTCCCTGTCCGTCACTCTAATTCCATGTCCCAGTTCAAAACCTCCCTCAAGACACACCTGTTCCGGTCAGTCTTTCCTGACGAGCAGTGAAGGCGCCTCTTTTATGTTTCGTGTTTTGCCTGCTACTTAATTATTTGTATTGTATTCAAATTTTTCTTTTTATTTCAATTGTATAGTGTGTGTGTTAGAATGCTTTGTATGAGTGTAGACTTTATCATTGTACACGCCATGAGCTTGCCTATTAGGGAAGGTATGTGCGTTAGAAATAGTCTGTATTATTATTATTATTAAAAGAAGGCAAGACACTCTACGACACAGACTCCTGCACGGCGTACATTTCCCTCTCTCTGACCAGGCTCTGCGGGCCCCTTGTCCAGGCCTCTTGTCCAGGCCCCTTGTCTTGTCCAGGCACCAAGAACAGCCGCCCTCGGCCCAGAGCGCTGTGGGCGATGACGAGGCTGGCACAGCAGTGACGAGTATCGCTACGCCCTGGGGAGGTGACTAGCTAGTGAGATTCAAGATGGCGGACAGCATGAGCATCGTGTCATTAGGAGTGACGTTTTTGGACGAGTCTTCGGTTAACTTTGAGGTGCCAACTTCGGAATGGAGGAATGTGAAGCACTGTGAGTAGAAAATTACTTATTTTATATTTTTGAGTTATTGTGCATGTTAAGTTATGGAATGAGAAAAAGATACAAGATAGACTTCAGAATGTTGTTGGATTATGGTGATGTCGAAGTACACGGATATTTGTGTACGCTGTGACCATGGAGACAAAAGTTCGAAATGAGGCTAGAACGAGGGAATGTTGGGTAGTTTCTTTCTTAGCTAGCTCTTACTGCGAAGCAAGATCTTGCGACCAAGATCGACTACCTATTTTGAAACTCGCCCCTGGCCACAGTGGATGACCCCGAAGACAAAAGGGCGCGCAGCAAAACAGCGGTCGGCCGCAGTGCACACTCTGGTCAAGATCTACGCGGCATCACGGTGATAGAACAGCAGTCCAGCGCTAAGCTGTGGATACAGACAACGTGGTGGAAACGGCTTGGGAAATCAGCAGGCGAAATGCAGGGAGGGAGGGAGAGAGGGAGGGAGGGAGGGAATTTTGTTTAACCTCTTACACTGTAGCAAAAGATGTTGTTAAAAATGGCCCGTAGACTGCATGATGTGATAATGAGTTACGGGACACACACAGTTTTTAACTACACATTGACAATCACTCCATTTTCTTTCCTGGAGTAGAGGGGAGTGCTCAGCCTGAATGGCGCACGACAGACGCAAATCTGGATGGAAATGCAAGTTAAGTATAGCAAGGCTTTCCTCATGCAAATACAGAGGCCAAAGGTCTCCAGACGACGAGACACCCAGTCTTCAGGTCATGGGTCCAGGCATTTCATGACAGGAGCGACCTTGAGAAGTCAAGGTCACAGCGCGCAAACCCTGCACAAGGCATTCGGGCAGGATGGTTTTAGATCAATGCACCCCGAAGAAGCAAACGCATGAGAGACGAACAATTTCGAGATGGACTTGTGAAAAGAAATGTGTTCCGCCACCCCGATTGCTGCCATCCCACCCCACAAATCTCCTTTGTTCCGGGTAGCTACCGTGAAAAGCACGTCAGCCGTAATGGCCCTACCCTGAACCGACGTCCACTCTGGCATCTGATACCCGGAATGTGGTCAGCTGGCAATCACAGACCGCTGCAGCAGCCTTCCCTACGACCTCGCGCCTCGGGGCTCGCTGAGGGGAAGTGCGGCAGAAGGAGGAGGAGGAGGAGGAGGAGGAGGAGGAGGAGGAGGAGGAGGAGGAGGAGGAGGAGGAGGAGGAGGAGGAGGAGGACGATGAGAAGCAGGAGGAGGAGGAGGAGGAGGAGGAGGAGGAGGAGGAGGAGGAGGAGGAGGAGGAGGAGGAGGAGGAGGACGATGAGAAGCAGGAGGAGGAGGAGGAGGAGGAGGAGGAGGAG
>JAWQFJ010003000.1:0-10000 GCA_034096865.1 Theodoxus fluviatilis | reverse complement strand
TAGCCACACCTGGGCCCTAGCCCCAACCTGGGCCCTAGCACCAACCTGGGCCCTAGCCCTACCTGGGCCCTAGCACCAACCTGGGCCCTAGCACCAACCTGGGCCCTAGCACCAACCTGGGCCCTAGAACCAACCTGGGCTCTAGCCCCAACCTGAGCCCTAGCCCTACCTGGGCCCTAGCCCCAACCTGGGCCCTAGCCCCAACCTGGGCCCTAGCCACGCCTGAGCCGTAGCCACACCTGGGCTGTAGCCCCAACCTAGGCCCTAGCCTCACCTAGGCCCTAGCCACACCTGGGCCCTAGCCCCAACCTGGGCCCTAGCCACGCCTGAGCAGTAGCCACACCTGGGCTCTATCCACGCTTGGGCCTTAGCCACGCCTGGGCCCTAGCCACACCTGGGCTCTAGCCACACCTGGGCCCTAGCCACACCTGGGCCCTAGCCACACCTGGGCCCTAGCCACACCTGGGCCCTAGCCACACCTGGGCTCTAGCCTAGGCCCTAGCCACACCTGGGCCCTAGCCACGCCCTCTCCACTGCTGGCGAAAGTGGAGGCTCCTGTCCAGAGTCTCAGCATCCCACTCTCGCAGCAACCGCGGCTTCTGCTTTTGATTTCCTCGCATCACAGGACCTGCTACGGTCTGGCAGAGGGGTCAAGGGGATCGATAGGTTATTGAACCTCAGAGGCCATTCACCTCAGTGACCCTCAGGTGACTTTGATTACCCCATTGATTTGAGGAGGCGAAAGACAATGCACTCCTGCACAGGCGGGGGAGGAGCTGGGAACTCTGCGATCGTCCGCAGCGGACGAAAGTTGGAGCAAGAAAAAAGTGCCATGACCATTAGAGTTCTGACAGTGTGCTGCCCAGTGGCGGGATGGGCATTGTCACAGGAAGTGTTGTCCAAAGAAACGCCTACACAAAGCCTGAAAGCATGTCCACACAATCTGACGTGTGGTTTGCAGTGAATCCTGTACACCGCAAATATACACGGCTTGATGGGATTCTCTCTCTCTCTCTCTCTCTCTCTCTCTCTCTCTCTCTCTCTCTCTCTCTCTCTCTCTCTCTCTCTCTCTCTCCTCTCTCTCTCTCTCTCTCTCTCTCTCTCTATGACGTACGTCATAATCCACCATGAGCGATTCCTGTAACTACATCTACATAGAGATCAGGCAATGCAATCGAAGAGATTGTGTGGACACTGACCCGACAGTGAGGCACTTGCTCTGGGACGACTGAGAGAGACAGGCACGGATTGCTGTGGCAGTCGGTTCCATTGCATGCGTGCTGCGTACCTGGACGGCATGCACGCTATGGAGACACGCACACAGGGAGGACAAGACAGGCTGCTGCTGTCTGGGGAGGACGCGCACTCTCTGTCTCGCTGTACGGACACTCGCACGCGCTCCCTGGCCACATGATGGGTGGAGGGCCTGACTGCTCAGAATGAATGCAGTATTTCCCCCAGCAGCTGACCTGACCTTCACGGGGGTACGTGGTGGTGCAATCCAAGGGGGAGCACTGCTCTGAGAGAGAGAGAGAGAGAGAGAGAGATATAGATAGAGAGAGAGAGACAGAGAGAGACAGAGAGAGAGAGGGAGAGAGAGACAGAGAGAGAGACAGAGAGATAGAGAGAGATAGAGATAGAGAGAGAGAGACAGAGCGAGAGACAGAGAGAGAGACAGAGAGAGAGACAGAGGGAGAGAGAGTGAGAGAGAGAGACAGAGAGAGAGAGATAGATAGAGAGAGAGAGACAGAGAGAGAGACAGAGAGAGAGACAGAGAGACAGAGAGAGAGAGAGAGAGAGACAGAGAGAGAGAGACAGAGATTACATATTTTCCCCTTATGAACTTGAGTCACTGTGGGAAGTGTTTAGTAGGCAAGGCTATGGTGTATCAGTAGCCAATTAATCCTAGCAAGGGAGCTGTCATGGAGGGAGAGAGAAAGAGCTGCGGGGTGATGAAGCAGGGGGCCCAGGACTGGAGGCTGCTTGCACTGCAGGTGTGCTGGCTGAGAGTGTCAGGGCAGGATTGGACAGGACAGCCATCCATCAGCTGCAGTGAGACACCACTGGTCCCGCTACAGCCACCAGCATGCAATAGTGAGTTGATTGTATGACTTTTCTCCCCTTCCTACACAGCCACCAGCATCCAATATCGAGTTGATTGTATGACTTTTCCCCTTCCTACACAGCCACCAGCATGCAATTGTGAGTTGATTGTATGACTTTTCCTCTTCCTACACAGCCACCAGCATGCAATTGTGAGTTGATTGTATGACTTTTTCCCCTTCCTACACAGCCACCAGCATCCAATATCGAGTTGATTGTATGACTTTTTCCCCTTCCTACACAGCCACCAGCATGCAACAATGCTAAAAAAGGGGAATCCCTCATTTCCTTCTCATGCCACACAGCTACGACCGCCACACAACTACGACCGCCACACAACTACGAACGTCACACAACTACGACCGTCACACATCTACGACCCGACCGCCACACAACTACGACCGCCACACAACTACGACCGCCACACAACTACGACCGCCACACAGCTACGACCCGACCGCCACACAACTACGACCGCCACACAACTACGATTATAGAGGGAGGAGGAATATAGAGTGAAGGGGAATATAGAGGGAAGGGGAATATTGGGCGCGAGGGTTAGGGGGATGGTGTTGAGGCTGGGTGAGAGGAAGGGGTTAATGAGGAGGTACAGGTGGACTGAGAGTTGGACGTGGAGACGAGAGAAGCTGAGGGATGGAGATGGAGATGGATTTTCAGATTGCGATAAGTCAATATGTCTACTGCAGCCCCAGGCGTGTTGGTGACGGTTACCTATCAATCAGATAAAGTGTTGCGATCTCGTCCTAACGAGGCAGTTAACCTCGCGCAGTCAGTGACGCCGCAGGTCCGGGGTGAGTGAAGAAGGGATGAAGTTGACAAAGCTGGAAGAATGAAAAGGGATCGTTTTATCATAGGGCTAATGCTTTGAATTTCTAATCGTCCAATTTCTGTCGCTTGCTTTTGTAGAGTCACATATGTGTAGTTTCAGGTTTTGGTGAGAAATAGATGATGACGTAGAACTGCCAGCCGTGTGCCCAGAGACCGCGTCACTGCTGAGGAGGATGGACACGTCACCGCAGTGATGCGTTAATATTAAGTCTCATGCTCATGCTCCCCGCACCTCCTTCCTTTGTGACGCCATTAGTCACCATTTGCTGTAAGTTTCTCATTTCCTCTGTAGCCCCCCCCATTCCCTCCACGTGACAATGACAGTGGCAAGTCTCACTGCATCCAGTGCATGTCTGATCCCACTGTAGCCCCCCCCCCCCCCCCCCCCCCCTCCCCCACGTGACAGTGGCAAGTCTCACTGCATCCAGTGCAGGTCTGATCCCACTGTAGCCCCCCCCCCCCCTCTACAAACCCCCTCCCTTTACAACCCCCTCCCTCTATAACCCCCTCCCTCTACAACCCCCCTCCCTCTACAACCCCCTCCCTCTACAACCCCCCTACCTCTACAATCCCCCTCCCCTACAAATCCCACCAACATACAAACCCTCTCCCTGCGTCTCCATCAATCAGGACGAATTGAAGACGAGAGTTGCAAATGAATCGAAAACGTTGACCTGGACTCTGCGTTCCTTGCCCTCCAATACCCGCCCTCCTTCCTCCCCTCTACCGTCTTAAAACCCTCCCCATGTGGGGTGGGGGTGAGAATTGACCCCCAGGGGTGAAAACTGGCCCCCTGTGGGGTGGGGTGAGAATTGACCCCCTGTGGGTTGGGGTGAGAATTGACCCCCAGTAGGGTGGGGGTGAGAATTGACCCGCTGTGGGGTGGGAGGGACAACTACCCCCTGTGGGGTGGGGGTGATAATTGACCCCCTGTGGGTTGGGGTGAGAATTGACCCCCAGTAGGGTGGGGGTGAGAATTGATCCGCTGTGGGGTGGGAGGGAGAACTGACCCCCTGTGGGGTGGGGGTGAGAATTGACTCCCAGTAGGGTTGGGGTGAGAATTGACCCCCAGTGGGGTGGGGGTGAGAATTGACCCGCTGTGAGGTGGGAGGGAGAACTGACCCCCTGTAGGGTGGGGGTGAGAATTGACCCCCAGTGGGGTGGGGGTGAGAACTGACCCCCTGTGGGGTGGGAGTGAGAACAGACCCCCCCCCCCCCCGTTGGGTGGGGGTGACAACAGACCCACCGCGTCTCCCCACGCTCGTAGGAGGCGACTCACTGGGGAAACAATGACTTGACCTGCCTGCTTGAACTCGACCCATTTCTAATCATGTTTCATGACTAATGGCTTTAAACAGCCTACTATAGTCAGCTCAAAGGCAGAACAACTCCATCCCTCCATCCATCCACCTTGAAACGTTCCCTCCTTACTGACCACAGTGCGCCAGGCGTTCTGGTCTCTGTCCGTGCAACACCCCAACTGCCTCCTTGCTCCAGTCTCCTTGCAGTGATGGGGTCCTCTCCAGTCTCCTTGCAGTGATGGGGTCCTCTCCAGTCTCCTTGCAGTGATGGGGTCCTCTCCAGTCTCCATGGAGTGAGTTTTCCTGGGAGCTGGGCAAGGGGCCAGGCTGCACCAGCTCCCCTACCCTCCCTCTGTTACTCATTCCTTGTAACTCTGCACGGCACACGCACGGGCTTGGGGCGTTTCACTGTTCGTAAGACCCGTTCGCACTCCCGGCACCCTGGTTTGGGACAGCGGAGAGCGTGGAGGGCGTTGTGGGCTGTCACCAGAAAGAATTCCGTCTTGTCGTGTGCCTCGACCTCCCCACTCTCCGTGTCTGACTCACATGCAGCACTCCCACCACTCCCCCAAACAGCCCACCTCCCAGTGTCCTGGTCCCCTCAGGCCCCAATTCCATGCGTGCTAGTGAGGTAGCGCCACTGAGGGGTCTACTCCTAAGTGTCCTCTCTCTTCACACGAGATCGCCATGACGCCGTCCCAGCTGGGACTGCAAGCTGAGCCCCGTTTTCCTGCAGCACCTGAATAGCTACGACGCCGAGTCCCCTCTGTGGAGTGTGCACACCTTCCATGGGCAACGACGGGGTGGGAAGTGCGAGACGTAGTCATGAAGTGAGCATGAATTTCAAACAACGTCACACATCAAGACGCATGTGCACAAGGCCTAACAAACAAACAAACAAACAAACAAAGCAGTCCAATCAAAGAGACTGCACATGTGGGGACCAGCAAGCAGGGAAAACCTTGCACCAGAGACACCCAGCCTTACCCCCACCTCAAGCCTGGCAGTGTCCTCCCCCACCTCAAGCCTGGCAGTGTCCTCCCCCACCTCAAGCCTGGCAGTGTCCTCCCCCACCTCAAGCCTGGCAGTGGCCTCCCCCACCTCAAGCCTGGCAGTGGCCTCCCCCACCTCAAGCCTGGCAGTGGCCTCCCCCATGCACCTCAAGCCTGGCAGTGGCCTCCCCCACCTCAAGCCTGGCAGTGTCCTCCCCCACCTCAAGCCTGGCGGTGTCCTCCCCCACCTCAAGTCTGGCAGTGTCCTCCCCCACCTCAAGCCTGGCAGTGTTCTCCCCCACCTCAAGCCTGGCAGTGTCCTCCCCCACCTCAAGCCTGGCAGTGTCCTCCCCCACCTCAAGCCTGGCAGTGTCCTCCCCCACCTCAAGCCTGGCAGTGTCCTCCCCCACCTCAAGCCTGGCAGTGTCCTCCTCAAGCCTGGCAGTGGCCTCCCCCATCTTAAGCCTGGCGGTGTCCTCCCCCACCTCAAGCCTGGCAGTGTCCTCCCCCACCTCAAGCCTGGCAGTGTCCTCCCCCACCTCAAGTCTGGCAGTGGCCTCCCCCACCTCAAGTCTGGCAGTGTCCTCCCCCACCTCAAGCCTGGCAGTGTCCTCCCCCACCTCAAGCCTGGCAGTGTCCTCCTCAAGCCTGGCAGTGTCCTCCCCCACCTCAAGCCTGGCAGTGTCCTCCCCCACCTCAAGCCTGGCAGTGTCCTCCTCAAGTCTGGCAGTGTCCTCCCCCACCTCAAGCCTGGCAGTGTCCTCCCCCACCTCAAGCCTGGCAGTGTCCTCCCCCACCTCAAGCCTGGCAGTGTCCTCCCCCACCTCAAGACTTGCAGTGTCCTCCCCCACCTCAAGCCTGGCAGTGTCCTCCCCCACCTCAAGTCTGGCAGTGTCCTCCCCCACCTCAAGCCTGGCAGTGTCCTCCCCCACCTCAAGCCTGGCAGTGTCCTCCCCCACCTCAAGACTTGCAGTGTCCTCCCCCACCTCAAGTCTGGCAGTGTCCTCCCCCACCTCAAGCCTGGCAGTGTCCTCCCCCACCTCAAGCCTGGCAGTGTCCTCCCCCACCTCAAGCCTGGCAGTGTCCTCCCCCACCTCAAGCCTGGCAGTGTCCTCCCCCACCTCAAGCCTGGCAGTGTCCTCCCCCACCTCAAGCCTGGCAGTGTCCTCCCCCACCTCAAGCCTGGCAGTGTCCTCCCCCACCTCAAGCCTGGCAGTGTCCTCCCCCACCTCAAGCCTGGCAGTGTCCTCCCCCACCTCAAGCCTGGCAGTGTCCTCCCCCACCTCAAGCCTGGCAGTGTCCTCCCCCACCTCAAGCCTGGCAGTGTCCTCCCCCACCTCAAGCCTGGCAGTGTCCTCCCCCACCTCAAGCCTGGCAGTGTCCTCCCCCACCTCAAGCCTGGCAGTGTCCTCCCCCACCTCAAGCCTGGCAGTGTCCTCCCCCACCTCAAGCCTGGCAGTGTCCTCCCCCACCTCAAGCCTGGCAGTGTCCTCCCCCACCTCAAGCCTGGCAGTGTCCTCCCCCACCTCAAGCCTGGCAGTGTCCTCCCCCACCTCAAGCCTGGCAGTGTCCTCCCCCACCTCAAGCCTGGCAGTGTCCTCCCCCACCTCAAGCCTGGCAGTGTCCTCCCCCACCTCAAGCCTGGCAGTGTCCACCTCAAGCCTGGCAGTGTCCTCCCCCACCTCAAGCCTGGCAGTGTCCTCCCCCACCTCAAGCCTGGCAGTGTCCTCCCCCACCTCAAGCCTGGCAGTGTCCTCCCCCACCTCAAGCCTGGCAGTGTCCTCCCCCACCTCAAGCCTGGCAGTGTCCTCCCCCACCTCAAGCCTGGCAGTGTCCTCCCCCACCTCAAGCCTGGCAGTGTCCTCCCCCACCTCAAGCCTGGCAGTGTCCTCCCCCACCTCAAGCCTGGCAGTGTCCTCCCCCACCTCAAGCCTGGCAGTGTCCTCCCCCACCTCAAGCCTGGCAGTGTCCTCCCCCACCTCAAGCCTGGCAGTGTCCTCCCCCACCTCAAGCCTGGCAGTGTCCTCCCCCACCTCAAGCCTGGCAGTGTCCTCCCCCACCTCAAGCCTGGCAGTGTCCTCCCCCACCTCAAGCCTGGCAGTGTCCTCCCCACCTCACTGCAGTCACTCAAGCCTGGCAGTGTCCTCCCCCACCTCAAGCCTGGCAGTGTCCTCCCCCACCTCAAGCCTGGCAGTGTCCTCCCCCACCTCAAGCCTGGCAGTGTCCTCCCCCACCTCAAGCCTGGCAGTGTCCTCCCCCACCTCAAGCCTGGCAGTGTCCTCCCCCACCTCAAGCCTGGCAGTGTCCTCCCCCACCTCAAGCCTGGCAGTGTCCTCCCCCACCTCAAGCCTGGCAGTGTCCTCCCCCACCTCAAGCCTGGCAGTGTCCTCCCCCACCTCAAGCCTGGCAGTGTCCTCCCCACCTCAAGCCTGGCAGTGTCCTCCCCCACCTCAAGCCTGGCAGTGTCCTCCCCACCTCAAGCCTGGCAGTGTCCTCCCCCACCTCAAGCCTGGCAGTGTCCTCCCCCACCTCAAGTCTGGCAGTGCCCTCCCCACCTTAAGCCTGGCAGTGTCCTCCCCCACCTCAAGCCTGGCAGTGTCCTCCCCCACCTCAAGCCTGGCAGTGTCCACCTCAAGCCTGGCAGTGTCCACCTCAAGCCTGGCAGTGTCCTCCCCCACCTCAAGCCTGGCAGTGTCCACCTCAAGCCTGGCAGTGTCCTCCCCCACCTTAAGCCTGGCAGTGTCCTCCCCCACCTCAAGCCTGGCAGTGTCCTCCCCCACCTCAAGCCTGGCAGTGTCCTCCCCCACCTCAAGCCTGGCAGTGTCCTCCCCCACCTTAAGCCTGGCAGTGTCCTCCCCCACCTCAAGCCTGGCAGTGTCCTCCCCCACCTCAAGCCTGGCAGTGTCCTCCCCCATCCCTCCCTGCGGCAACTGACACACACGGCGATATGTGTACACGTAGCACATTACTGTGTCAGTAATGTTTACATTCATCGGTTCAATTGCATGGATGCTACTCAATTCACTTTGTCTACTTCGTTACAGTCCACTTCATTTATGTACGGCTCAGAGCCAACAACAAGACATCCTCTCATGTAAACACGGGACCGGCACTGCGCAGTCCTCTTAATTCTTCAGGGACTTCCTTGCGTCAGCTCCTGCCCTCTCTCTCTCTCTCCTCTCTCTCTCTCTCTCTCTCTCTCTCTCTCTCTCTCTCTCTCTCTCTCTCTCTCTCTCTAGCAGCAGGGGTGGGGAAGGACCAAGAGGAATGCACACCTGTGATTCTGTCCCCAGGCTACACACGGGGAAAACTCATAACGAGGCCAGCACACGCAGTCCACACACCCGAGGTGAGGACTGCAGGGAGAGTGAACACGCACACGAGACAGGTGAGGAAACTACGGTGACATCCTGTCCCACCTCCATTGAACTTTTCCCCCCACTCTGAATTAAAGATAAAGCGGTCCTGGGGTAGTCGTACTGCAATGAGTGTGATTTCCCCATGGTGGCACCTCCATTCCACCCATTCTGTAAACCCGAGTCAGTAGTGACTCTGGCACAGTTCGCAATGAATGCGTAATAGGCTTGACCTTTCGCATTACAGCCTTGCGCCAAAAATAGTTCGTTCTGTTACAACTTTTCTCTCTACCTTTTACAGAAATCATTCAGATGTCAAAACTTGTTTCCATTTCAACACAAACATTTTATTGTATCGAATAAATGCTTGTTTGTTGTCTCAACAAGAGTAAGTTAAGAGTTTTGTGCGAAATAGTCTTATAACTACTTTAACGGCGTATGTCAGGGAGCACATCGGCTATCCCACAAGCCTCTCGTGTGACCTCCGTTTGCATAAATTGGCCAAAAACCTTCCATCACGTGATGTGAACTGTGCTAGAGATACTTTTGCCGGTAGGCAAAATCTCTAGTTTACTAGAATGCGTTCCACCTTGACGGCTGACAGCAGGGGCTGATGCAAGCCAGCGTGTGCGAGACAAGGTGACAGGGAAAACCGTGCACAGAGAATGCCGTGCGACCCAGTGGTCTGATTACAGCGAGGACACGCAGCGAGCTTTTTCCACACGACCTGAGCTCTTCATCTCTCAAGCAGAACGATCAAAGGAAAGCGACAGTTCGGGTCAAACTAACGCTGTCGCACAAAGTGCACTTTGGACGGGAGTTCGCTCTAAGTGGCTGCAGGGTTTACTTACACAGCTTGAATAAATTGGATTTGCTTCAAACGGCGTGTTCACGTCATTTGTAAACCCGAGATGATCAAAGACAGGTGGGGACAGGTGAGCTGAGGCGAAAATGACAGCTTGCGTACATGGACGGCATCTTTGTCAGCTGCGGAGTGCGAGTGTGACGTGCTTGCCTACAAGGTTTGGGTCTGTGAGGCCTCCATGTACTGCGGAGTGCGAGTGTGACGTGCTTGCCTACAAGGTTTGGGTCTGTGTGGCCTCCATGTACTGCGGCGTGGCGCTCTCCCTGGCAACACGACAGCGAGGACTGCTACACGTATAGCAACCAGAGAGCTTGCACACAATTAGACCTTGTCGTTTTCTCCTCTCTCTCTCTCTCTCTCTCTCTCTCTCTCTCTCTCTCTCTCTCTCTCTCTCTCTCCCTCGTGCTATCATTTGTTTCTTCCTGTCGAGTGCTTCGACGTATGGCAAGTTGAAAGCTGTGACAGATATTACAAAACCGAAGTGAAAAGATTTTCACGTGTCTTCCACGCGGGTGGACAAAAAATTCAAGGAAA
>JAWQFJ010002999.1:85000-86716 GCA_034096865.1 Theodoxus fluviatilis | reverse complement strand
TACTTGTCGCGTCGGTGAGGCAGACCTCTATATCCTCATCAGCCTCCGCACACAGCACGTAATCGCCGCTATCCCGTGTTTGCAGGCGAACTTTCAGTCTGCTGCAGAGCTCACTGAAATGTATCCATTGGGATTGTCGCCAGTTCACTTTCGATAACTTGATAAGCTTATACGTGGTGTCTGTTTTGTACCCCGCGAAGTTGCTGTTGTCTGGATTGTCCTCGCGCGTGCATTTCCGCTTGCTCAGGTGCAGTTGCAGTGAGTCTCGGGCAGCAGTTTTCGTCTGTTCGTCGCTGTTGTTGAGCGTGTCGAGGAAGAATGACAGCTTCTTCGCGTGGTACATGATGCGAGGATTCAAAATCCCGAGACCTCCTTTACTGCGTGGAGAGAACATGAAGTATCGGGTTGATGAATTGTTGAGATCTAGCCATGATCTGACTTTGCTCACTATCGCGTCTTCCAGCCTGTCGAGTACTTTCTCTGTAAACATCATGTTTGGGAAATAGAAGTGAAGTCGCGAAACTGCCATGATGTTGACTGCTTGCAGCTTAGCAGCGACGGGAAGTGGCGAAAAATCGATCTTGTCAAGTGTTTCTTCAAACTCGCAGATTATTCGCTCTATCTGGGTCTTGTCAGAAGTGGCGCTGAGATCTATGTCATAGCCCAGGTATCGGTAGGGCTCCGTTCTACTCAACTTCGGAATTGTTGAGTTCTGGATGGTGAGAGTAGTAGAGGATGTGGCATCGTTCTTGCTCCAGTTGTTACCGCTCCTTTGACCATGTAGTAGGGCGCATTTTCTGTGCTTCACTTGCATTCCTGAGTGCTCCATAAACTTTTCGGTCTTTCTGGCGGCTTCTTTAATCTCACTCTCATGTCTTGTCATGAGAACGACATCGTCCACATACCCCTGGATCGGGTTCGGGGTGTGTGGCATCTCATAGTCCTTCTCGATCCATCGCAGCCACTTGTCTATCCCCTGTTGGAAAATGAGCACTGACCAGGGGCACCCTTGGATGATGCCTTTGCATCTCTGCACTGTTTCCGTGAGCCCGGTCGCTGTTCTCACCTGGAACGTGGAGTTGGTATAGATGTTACGGGTGATATCGATCACCTGATTGGGATATCCCATCTGTTCCAGTTCACGGATCATTAGCTGATGGTCTATGCCCCCGAAGGCATCTTTTATGTCAATGAAGGCGACATACAGTTTGGAAGACTGGTGGAGGAAGTCTGCGATTCCTGTCTTCAGGGTGAAAACGTGCTCTTGTAGCCCGTTTCGTGGCATGGATCCTTTCTGACGAGATGACAATCTGCCCGTCTCAACAATCCACGGCATCAGCTTCCTCTGTATCAACTTCATGTAGATCTTGTAACTGGCACACAGGAGGGAAATGGGCCGCCAGTCGTCAATGTCATTCGGGTTACCATTCTTTTTCTGTACCAGGGTGATGATTGAGTGCTTCCATTCTTGAGGGACTCTTCTGTTAGTGGCACAAATGTTCATTATCTCTGTGAACACTGGAGCGAGTGTCTGTCTGCGCTGTTTGATGTAGTCGTACGTGACCCCGTCCCACCCAGGTGACCGACGTGCAGGTAGTGTTTTGATGACGTCAGTGACCTCGTCTGCTGAGAATGTGATGTTTGGCGGAGTCCATTCTGGCGGAGGTGCGTTGAGATCTTCGCTCCAAGGGGTTGCTGTCTCTGTCGTCAGGGTGC
>JAWQFJ010002999.1:77500-80000 GCA_034096865.1 Theodoxus fluviatilis | reverse complement strand
TGCATTCTTCAGTTGTCATAACGTTACTGTAATCACAAGAAAATGATACATGTCGTTTCAACTGCTGATTTGTAAAATGAAAGGGCTTGACTGACAAACAGTAAACATTTCAGGCGTAGTTTTAGCGACCAACTGGTTGGCCTACAAAAGACTAGCGACCCAAAAGATGTCACGCTTCACGTTTTAAATTGCTCAATTTTCCTTACTAGTTAATCAAAACATCAAGTTATGCGATGCTTGCCTTATTTCATGAGTAAAATGGAAAGTCTGGTGCTAAATGTGTGGTTATTTAATCGTCAGACGGCTATTTTGTGCCTCAATTTCGATTCCCTTCATCGTGATCGTGTCAACACTTCGTCTGCTGTTCTATTCGACATAAGAGATACGAAGTTCGTCACTTTCATGTGATGCGCGCGCACCCTGATTTAGATACGAATTTCGCCACTGCGAAGTGGATTTCAGTTCGTGGAGGACGCTACTATGATTGCCTACTAGTAGTACTACTATTGGCTTCGGTGATGTCCCCAGCGATAATTGATTTCATTTTGTAGGGATGACCCCCTGGTGAGATGATCTACTTTTTAACAAGGGTTTTGAGGGGGAAAAGGGGAAAGACGTGGAATACATTTTGCAGGTAGTTGCTTCTCTTCATACTGAGCGACGTATTAATTTCAGCTGTGGTTTTTATGTAACTTTGAACAGAAAAGTTTGTGTTTTATTGCGTTGCTTGCGTATAGCGAATGTACACACCATCATCTACACACATGTACCCATGCACACACGCAGGCACGCACGCACGCACGCACACACGCACGCACACACGCACGCACGCACACACGCACACACACACACTCGGCACTCAAAGAATCTCTCTGTCTGTCTTTCTGCCTGCCTGCCTGCCTGCCTGCCTGCCTGCCTGCCTGCCTGCCTGCCTGCCTGCCTGTCTGTCTGTCTGTCTGTCTGTCTGTCTGTCTGTCTGTCTGTCTGTCTGTCTGTCTGTCTGTCTGTCTGTCTCTCTCTCTCTCTCTCTCTCTCTCTCTCTCTCTCAAAAATGTATCAATACATGATCCTCTTATAAAATAATTTCACCTGTAGCTCTAGCTACACCCTAGTTGTATTTTGCTGAAAGATTCAGTTTCAGAAAGGTTGATGGATTGCTGTCGTTTGTGCGACGATAATTCAACGGGCTGTCGGACTGTAAAGTTCAATGCAGCTCTCTCTCTCTCTCTCTCTCTCTCTCTCTCTCTCTCTCTCTCTCTCTCTCTCTCTCTCCTCTCTCTCTTTCTCTCTCTCTCTCACTTTCTTTCTCTTTCTCTCTCTTTCTCTTTCTCTCTCTTTCTCTTTCTCTCTCTTTCTCTCATTCTCTCTTTTCTCTCTTTCTCTCTCTCTCGCACTTTCTTTCTCTTTCTCTCTCTTTCTCTTTCTCTCATCTCTCTCTCTCTCTCTCTCTCTCTCTCTCTCTCTCTCTCTCTCGCCTGACCAAAAAGCAACGCCATGCCAGTCGTCGGTTTTCCAGCAGCTGTTGAAGCGTCCTTGTCCCTGTGAAGGCTCCTACACACGTACCGTTTTTCAAGCCGATGTTGCTGCCGATCCTGTCTGACCATGCGTGTAAAATCGGGATGATAGCCACACGTAACGATAAGCAGTGGAGCCGTTCCACAGATGCTTCTGCGTGAAGGTGCATTGACCTGCATTTCCATTTTTAAAATGTAGGAGCTTTCACGACCTATTGATGCATTCAACATACAGCTTTGATAAATTAATGCTGTTCATGGCTTACATTTTCTTTGGATGGGTTTCTAGTATCCCCAAATACAGTGTTTTCTGTGCGAAGCGCAGACAGGTCCGCCATTTAATTTTGCAACTAGTCGCCAGAACGCGACAACGAGGCTCCGCACCTCGTTCTCGCGTCGCCCGGCATAGGAATCGGTTCGGACCGGGTTGGGGAATAGAGCCTGCCCTACTGACAAGAATCGGGCCGGATTGTATGCAAATGAGTCAACCGTTCCGATTCTTGACCGGATCGGCAGCAAAATCGTGGGACAAACGGTACGTGTGTAGGCCACCAAGGAAATGTCGTCGTGGAAAATTTTCGTCGAACCTGGCAGGACTGTAGTTATCCTGAGGTTCAGGCAACGGGATGGTCAGCCATTGCTCGTCAGCCGCAGCAGCAACAGAGGAGCGTGGAAGCGAAAACCACCGTCCCAGCAGCGGCGAGACCGCAGACATGCAGAGAAGTTTGGAACTTTTGATGAGAACCATACTTCTCACGATGTTCCTTTTGAAAATGATGAATTTTCTAGTGTCATTGCTTTTCGTCCTGCTCCTACTGCACGAAATGCACGTGCTATTAACTCATCCACACGGCCCACGCGGTCGCTGGGCTTAGCCAATCGCTGACGCGGAAACTAGTCTATTTTTAGCGCAGATTTCGCTGGGTCACACTGGTCTCACAAATACAGAACTGTCTGAGCTGTAACTAGTGCTCTCTCTCTCTCTC
>JAWQFJ010002999.1:65000-72500 GCA_034096865.1 Theodoxus fluviatilis | reverse complement strand
AATGTATGTGTGAGTGTTTGTGTGTGTGAGTGTTTGTGTGTGTGAGTGTATGTGTGAGTGTGTGTGTGTGTGTGAGTGTGTGTGTGTGTGTGTGTGTGTGAGTGTGTGTGTGAGTGTGTGTGTGTGTGTGTGAGAGAGAGAGAGAGAGAGAGAGAGAGCAGAGAGAGAAAGCAGAGAGAGGTGAGAGAGAGAGAGAAAGGAGAGGAGAGAGAGAGAGAGAGAGAAGGAGCAGAGAGAGAGATGAGAGAGACGAGAGAAGAGAGATGATGAGAGAGAGATTAGAGGAGAGAGAGAGAGAGCGAGAGAGAGAGAGAGAGAGAGAGAGAGAGAGAGAGAGAGAGAGAGAGAGAGAGAGAGAGAGAGAGAGAGAGAGAGAGAGCATTTCACCACAGCTGTGTAACCACACGGAGAACCGAGAGCGATTAGAGTGACATTAGAGACAACTCCACACAAACCACGAAGCGCTCGAACACCATTTATCATGGAACATTTCCCTCTTCCAGATAACTGCTCCCCTCTGCTTGTCCGGACTTCAGAACCACGGTAGGCCATTGCGTTTAACGTCTCGTTGCCTTCTGATTGAAATTGCCCCTTCTCCAAGTCGAGGTGGTGGCCATTTTGGGGGAAATTTCTCCCATCCGTCACCGTAGCTCTCAGTGGTATGCTGGGAATCAAAAGAGTCGCACAGTAGCGCGCTCAGTGTTGATAAGAGTTATCTGCCTTGCCGAGAGGCATGGGAGCGTGTTGTAACCTTTAACCCCTGACTCTCTGCAGAATCCCTCGGGAGAGGTCGACCTCCTTGACAAAGTGTTTCCTGTTGATGAAAATAACGTAGTGAGGAGGGTGTTACAAGGTAGGCGGGGAAGTTTTACAATGCGTCAAAAGTATGTAAAACGCGGTTAGACGTATTAAAACAAATGCAATGGGTACAGGGACCTACACAAAATTGTCTCTGCTGGCAACGAAAAGAAAAACACGAAGAGCGTGTTGATGACGTCTATTCTGATTTCTCACAATTTCTTTTTTCATTCTGGTTTCTATCTGCAAGTTGGCTTTGCTGAGCGTGATTCTCATAAAAGTACTTCATATTCAATTTTTGCAAGCAAAGGTTAGTTTGTAGCGCTTTGACCTTTGTTTGAGTATGACTAATCAGGTAACTGAAAGAGCTGTTAGCCCGTAGTGATCTGTCGATGTTTTAGAAAAGAACGATCATGTGACTATGGTATTGGGTGAATGCCATGGTAGGGTGAAAGACAAGAACACAGTCATCTGTAGCTGTCGGGTTTGGTGCATGTCTGAGTGATTGGGTGTCCATGACTCTTTCACCAACTCCTCATTCTCGATTGATGGATGGATGGTGTTTTACGACCATCAACCTATGTTATCTATGTAAGGCCATTAAGCACAAAAATCACTTGAATAGTTTAGAGGAAACGCAAATCAAGTCACGGTGTCCCTAGTTATTCGCCTCTTACGAATCGCGTAGGAATACGTGGCCACATACTCCAACAGATCTGACCAGTGCAACTGTGGCTCCTCCAGCACAGCATTGTAAAGGCCTTCGCACACGAAGCAATCAAAATCTCTTGCCACGTTGCTTGCGGCCGGTTGCCTGCCATCGTGGCACGCTTCCACAGTGACCTTTCAAATATCGCCAAATTCTATTTAAGAACGTCGACGTCATACGCAGGTGCTCTGTGATTGGTGGATTCACTGTCCCAGAAATTAGAACAGATTTTATGGCGAGCAACTCAGTTGCCGGTGGCTTGGAAAGTTGCTTGGAATGTCAGTTGCTTTCAACCAACATCGCACACGAAGCAATGAATGGGAAGCAACTGAGTTGAATGAGTGGAATTGCCTCGTGTGCGAAGGCCTTTAGCAAACTCTGCTACCGAAAATGCAGTTCTATGCAATGGACTTACTCCATTAGCAGGGAGGTTTAAAGATGAAGCATTGTAGCCCAAATTTGCCACAAAGACATGATGTTCAAGGATCAGATGGGACACGTGCTTGATGATGTAAACTGTATCTGTCACTTTGATGATGTTCGTGTGAGTTGGATGTCACTGCAGAATTATATCATTGAGAGAGAAAAATAGGCCCCCACAAATCTGAGCTAGAAGAAAATCGACAGCAAACTTTAAAAAACTTTCAATAGTGTACAGCAGTGAAAAAAAAGTTTCTCTTTCAAAATCAATGTCTACTTGTAACTGTACGGTTTTATACGTTTATGTATGAATAGGTAAATTCATGTGCATTGGAGTATTTGTGTGCATACGGATGAATATGATGGATTTTCTTTTTGCATGTATTGAGTGTGCACAAATGTATACGTGGACACATTTCTGACTGATGGAACGCTTCTTAAATTTATCAGAGTGCCATTTGAAGATGGTCTATTTAGGTCACGTGTTTCCTACTTAAGCATTGAATAAATGAATTTCGGGGGTGGGGTGGGGGTGGGTGGATCTCTGGTCAGGGCTGGTCAGGCCTCCCGATGTTTTGGTTTTGCAACTGAGCCGGATATCAAAGGTTGGCAAATACAGGTAGGCCACAGTAAGACTTCAAGGGGTTCTGAAAATTGTATTTTCATTGAAAACATCAAAAATATGTTAAAAGATGATTAGTTAATTAGTTTCAACGGCTGCTGTGTCGGCGGGTGACGTGCGTTGTATTTTAGCATACAATAAATAGCCTTGTCACTTAGGACGACAGGGAGAAGAACATTAACATATACAGGTGTATCCTTAGTGACACCTAAAAAAAGCGCGTGTAGTTGCATTGTCTGTATACTTAGTCACAAATAATATAGTCTTTATAAAAATAAAAAAGGTAAAGGTGTGATTTTATATAGCGACTTTCCACCATTGATCGGTGCTCAAACCGCTTTACACTTTGGTTCTTAGCCATGCACTACTTTGTGCCAGTCACATTTGTGTAGGAAACGAGCAGTGGAGCACACGCTGTTGCTGCATCAAGCGGGCGAAATTAAATCAACAATTGTCAAGAAGAACCACGCATCCACATCATAATGACGAGTAATAACTGATGTCAATGTTTAATGATAAGGAACATTTTCTTATACGGTTTCGTATACGAAGTATCATCGATGGCTGCGGATATCCACGTACATTGAATCTACGGTAACATTACATCAGTTACACGATCCTCTCAATACAGAGCCGAACCTTTGCAGAGGAAAAACGGAGCGAAGTTGCAGACATTGCAGATCATGACAACCACTTATAAATTCTGACAGCCTGGCCGGCATGCAGACACAGTGTTACAGAGGAAAAGCGAAACTCTTTGAGTGACGAACTGAGGACTGGTGTGGCCAGGCTGATAGAAACTTAAACACTTCGGTTGATCTATTTGTTTAAATAACTTCTCATGAAATGAACAAGTACAACCATCATTGGTGGCATTTCCTCGTTTGGCGTTGATATTAAAAGATACTGATATGCAATTACGCATGTTTCAAGAAAAATGGTGAGAGAAGAGGAGAAAAAATGATGAAAGGAGGAGGCGGTCGACAAGGGCGAGGACGAAGGAGGAAAGAAATACAAGAAGGAGGAGGAAGACGAAGACAAGAACGAGGAAGATAAGAATGGGAGGCAGAAGGGAGACTTAGGTGGTGGTGGTGGAGGAGACAGAGGTGGAGACAGAGGTGCAGACAGAGGTGGAGACAGAGGCGAAGATGGAGATGGGGATAGAGAAAGAGATAGAGGTGGAGGAGGTGGTGGTGGAGATGGTGGTGGTGGAGGAGAAGGAGGAGAAGGAGGAGGAGAAGGAGGAGGAGGAGGAGGAGGAGGAAGAGGAGGAGGAAGAGGAGGAGGAAGAGGAGGAGGAAGAGGAGGAGAGGAGGAAGGAGGAGGAGGAGAGGGAGGAGAGGAGGAGGAGGAAGAGGAGGAGGAGGAGGAGGAGGAGGAGGAGGAGGAGGAGGGAAAGGAGGAGGAGGAAGGGAAGGAGGAGGAGTGGGAGGAGGAGGGAGAGGAGAGGAAGAGGAAGGGAAGAGGAAGGGAAGAGGAAGGGAGGAGGAACGGAAGAGGAAAGGAGGAGGAGGAGGAGGAGGAGGAGGAGGAGGAGGAGGAGGAGGAGGAGGAGGAGAGGAGGAGGAGCGGAGGAGGAGGAGGAGGAAGGGAGGAGGAGGGGAGGGGGAGGAGGAGAGGGAGGGGAGGGAGAAGAAGGGAAGGGGAGGAGGGAGGAGGAGGGAGGAGGGGAGAAGAAGAGGAGAGGAGGAGAGAGGCGGGGGAGGATGAGAGGAGAAGGAGAGGAGGAGGAGTTGAGGAGGAGGAGGAGGAGGAAGGAAGGAGGAGGAGGAGGAGGAGGAGGAGGAGAGGAAGGAGGAAGGAGGAGGTGAGGAGGAGGAGGAGGTGAAGAGGAGATGAAGAGGAGACGTGAAAAGGAGGAAGGAGGAGGAGGAGGAGGGAGAGAAGAAGGAGGAGAAGAGGAGGAGAGTGGGGGTGGGGGGGCGATGGGTTAGTGGGAATAAGACAATGAGAGGAGGATGAAGTAGAGTATCAGGCGGAGCAGTATGGATCCGTGACAGAGTAGATGGGAGGATGATTAGGAAAGTTGATGATTAGTTGAGTGAGAAGGATGATTCTAATTGAGTCTCATCTGGCTTGTCCTCATTATAATGTCTTGTCTTTGATGATTAGAATTGTATGATGAGAGGGAGATAAGTCTGATTAGGAACTGAGGAGGAGACGGAGTAGGAGGAGTGAGAAGGAGTAGGCATGCGGAGGATTAGGAGGATGTGGAGAGGCGGAGCGGAGAGTGAGTATAAGAGTAATGAGGTAGGAGAAGGGGAGGGATGAGGATGATGAGTAACATTAGTAGGTAGGATTACTGCGGATTACGTATAGGATTACATTAAGTGATGATGATCATGCTTGATGCTAGGATTCTTCGGCTATTAGTATTGAGGTGGTGGAGTAGGAGGCTGAAGGTAGGAGGAGGAGTGAGGAGGAGTAGGATGAGGAAGGAGGAAGTTTTGAATCAGTAGGATAGGTAGGATGTGTGAGTATGAGGAGTCTTAAAGTCCATTGAGTTAGTAGCATTAGGAGGAGGGTCTATGATACATCGGATTGATTACTAGGGCCGCGGTAGGATATGATGAGGAGGAGTCGTAGGAGGATAGTGTAGGAGGCTAAGGATTCGGATGACTGATTAAAGGGTGTTTTATTTGAAGAAGAAAGCAGTAGTAATAGGTATAAGGAGGAGGATGATTCAGGATTAACGACGAAGCTTCTTATTATTATTCCCATAGCTTTATTATTAGTATGAGCAGGAGGAGGATATGAGGAGGAGAATAAGACGGATTCGGAGTTTTGCTGCTGTCTGCTGAGTAGCGGACTGATGAGGAGACTTCGATCATTATGATTCATTTTTAGTATTACTGAGGCTTACTATTATGAGGAGGCTTCTTAGGAGGAGTGATGATTGAGTATAAGTATTAGGATACATGGAAGACCGTTGGGGTTGTGTATTTTTACTAATAAATACTTACTTCATCTTCTCACATTCTTCTTCATTATATAGGTAGGAAGAAGACGAGTAGGACGGTCGTATTGAATGTAGTATGCTGTATTCTTATTAGTATTAGTCTTACGTTCTTAATTCGTATTGATATTGCAGTCTTATGCTTCTGCATTACTCAGGAGGAGTAGTATGAAGAAGACTATGATTAGTCTTTGGTATTCTTATTGAAGGTATTCTTAGTACAGTATGACGGTAGTTTTCTCACTGTCATCTTTATTCCTTCTTCTTCTTGCCTTCTTCTTGGAGTACTCTATTATTCATGACACAAGTACTTCATCCATCCAGTATTACTTCTTTCTTCTTCTTCTTCTTCTTCGTATTACTTCTTCATTCTTCTTCTATCTTCACTTACTCAGTTATGTATCTGCGTGAGACCTTCCCCTGCTTCTTATACACATTCTTCTTGTCTTTTGTTAGTTCCCCTCCGCCTCTTCCCTCCTCTTCATCCTTCTTCACAACTTATTAATTCTTCTTCCTACTCACTACTTATGCTTTTTGATTCATCACTCAATAAGAATAATATTATTCTTTTGTCACTATTATAATTAGCGATGTTACTATTCGTCTTCTCCTTCTTCTTGATTCTTATTATTATTCTATTCTCTTCTTCCGTTCTTCTTTTCTTCTTTATTTGCTTCGTCTTCCGTTGCGTCTTCTTCTTATCTTTAATTACTTATTATTATTATTCTTCTTCCATCTTCTTCCCACATCGTCTTACTTATTCTTCTTCTTGTCTGGTTATTTTGTACTCACTAATACTCCTTAAGCGTCTACCACACTTCTCCTTCTTATTACGACTCATCTTCGTATTAATACTCCTTACTAAGCACCCATATGACTTCTCTTCTTTATTATTATTATTATTCTTCTGTCTGCTTCTTCTTCTATTAGTATTAATATTATGTCTAATCACAGTAACAGTAATAACAGAAATAAGAAGATGGAGACGGCGACGATGGCCTTGACGAAGACTTACAATGACACATTTCTCCTAAAAGGCCACGGGTGAGTCTTTCCTTGAAAACACAACTAACCACAGGGCGCAGCAAGCCTGTGAGTATCGAAAAATGGGACAAGATCCCAAACTTCGTGAGTTGCTGGAGCAAAGGGTATCTCAGAGATCAGGAGGAGGGGTAGATCCAATACAAAAGTTAACCCAGTGAACTTGCCCAGCCGCCGCCCCAGTAGGCCAGCCTCCCTTGTAAACATGCCTCCCCGGCTCCAACATCCCTGTGGTCCTCTCCATGGCCAACAGGTACACGAAAGCGCAGGGCAAAAGTAGCGGCAGTGTTTTCACTCCAATCAAATTCACGCCAAAACATTATCACAGCCGTAATTGCTTTGCGGATCGCGGGCTGTAAACAAAATAATCCGGACGGAAACGGAGCGACTGGAGAAACACTTCGTGAGTGCGGCGAGACCCGGGCTAAGGCTTCCACTTGGGGTTTCCACAATGACTCCCAGGCAAGCACCGAGGGTCTGTCTGACCTTTCTGATTGTTTCGCCAAGGAACCCAGAGCTTGCCCAGGGACATCTGCTGATCAAACGATGAGAAATCGCCCTGTACACCTGCGATCCTAGGTGGCGAGAAGATTGAGGTGATCGCTTCAGTTAGAGAGGATGTCCGCCTGCTTGGAAGGTTAAGACAGAGGCAGTAAGGCAATCGAACGTCCAGAGCTTGTGAATAGGCACTGTATGGTTGCTTGGTGCGGCTACTGTCCTCGGAAATGACCTTTTTCATGAGCAACTTCAAATAGCAAGACAAGCATTTATAGTTAGGTCAAACTGGCGTATCGATTAAATGTGACCGATGAATAAAAAACAACACACACACACATGCACACACACACACACACACACACACACACACACACACACACACACACACACACACAACTACATTGGTCAAATGCAGTTCTGAACTGACAAGCCACAGAGTGCAGATTATTATGTCTG
>JAWQFJ010002999.1:35000-55000 GCA_034096865.1 Theodoxus fluviatilis | reverse complement strand
TGGCGGTGCTAAAAGAGAACATATGTGTCATTCCTCGAGAAATTGTGTTCCTCTCAAAAGGCAGTCTTCTGCTCTTTTTATAGCTTGTTCAGTTTATTGTTCTCCTCCTCCTCCTACCAGATGTTCTTTTACTGCTGCCGTGGAAACTTGGAAGTATTGCTTTGAAATAGTTTTTAAACAAGGATCTACTAATCAAAGTAAGTCGATCCCGTAAAACAATAAAGTAATCCAGACAGATGAAGAGCTCGATGCTCCCATAGATCCCATAGAGGTAGATCACGCAGTAGGCCAATTAAAAGCAAGAAAATCGATAGATGAAATACCGGATGTGTATCCTAGACTGATATATATTCACATAAGCCCATTCCTTACAAAATTGTTCTGCACACTGCAGATAGCTTGGACAATATTTCCTGACAGCTAGGCTTGACTTTAAAAAGGGAGAAAACACAGCTTATTGTTTGAGAAAAGGGAGCATCTTGGCTCAAAGAGAAAGATAGACTTGATGGTATAAGGCTGAAAGTTGTGTGCAGATACAAGTATCTAGGCTTTTTTTTAAAACAAATAGACTATCTGACACCATGAACCTAGAAAACCAGAATGTGAACGCCAAACAAGGAATCTTATCTCTTGTACAGTTAACGTATCGTGTACTAAACTGGAATTCTGCTGTATTCTTTCGTTTGTTTGATGCTTAAATACTCCCTGTCTTCGTGTATGGTGCAGAACTCTGGGGTATTGGTCGTCACGAAGCCATTGAAAAGACACATTTTGCTTGCAAGCTCTTCGTGAATAGGGATACCAGAAAACTTAACTATTTGGTCTATGGGGAAATAGGGAAATACTCCTTGTACGTAAATACAACAATCAGAGCAAATATTGGTTGAAGCTTTGCAAAATTGTCTCCTGACAGATTGCCGAAACAAGCGTATCACATTTTGACTAACTCAAATTTAAATGTCAAAAACAAGGGACTGCCACGGCACTAGAATAAAAGTCTAAAACACGGTGAGGTTTTGATGGCCGCGTATAATACAAAACAAATACAAAACATTAGAAGGTAAAACAACGCAAATTTTCGGCTAAAAAGCCTTCATCAGGCGCACAATTAAAACTTACTGGAGGGCGGACAAAAGTAGAATCTACTTTTGTCCGCCCTCCAGTAAGTTTTAATTGTGCGCCTGATGAAGGCTTTTTAGCCGAAAATTTGCGTTGTTTTACCTTCTAATGTTTTGTATTTGTTTTGTATTATACGCGGCATCAAAACCTCACCGTGTTTTAGACTCAAATTTAATTAGCAAAGTAAACTGGACGGAATCTGTAAAACAGTGCTAAAATAAATTGGGATTTCGACATGAGTGGAACAACAGTGGGGCAAGGAACGAAATGTGGCAATGTACATATACTATTCCCTTAAAATATGAACTGAAAAAAAATAATTTGTTGACAATTCCATGGTACTAATCTGCCAAATCATATCGTATCTGCAGAAGCCAAAGAACAGTATTTGTTGAACAGGCGTCAGTACAAAGACCTTGTTAGAAGGAAAAAGAGTGGTCATTTTGTAGAGATAAGGAACTCACTTTTGAAGAGCGTGCAAGATTCCCGAGCATTCTGGGCGATTGTGAAAGGTTCCTCACGCTGCTCAACTTCTCAACCAAACATCCATGTACATATACTATTCCCTTAAATGATGAGCTGACAAAAGATAATTTGTTGACAATTCCATGGTACAAATCTGCCAAACCATATCGTATCATGTTTGTACCCATGTGACGGGCCGCTGGCCTAAAACAATGAAAGTCTTACGTATGAACTCTCTCTCTCTCTCTCTCTCTCTCTCTCTCTCTCTCTCTCTCTCTCTCTCTCTTTCTCTCCTCTCCCTCTCTCTCCCCCCTCTCCCTCTCTCTCTCTCTCTCTCTCTCTCTCTCTCTCTCTCTCTCTCTTCCAACCTCTCTGACACTCCCAACCTCCCTCTCACTCGCTTTCTTCCATTTTTTTTGTCTCCTTCCTCCTCCTCCTCCTCCTCCTCCTCCTCCTCCTCCTCCTCCTCCTCCTCCTCCTCCTCCTCGTCTTCCAGCTCTTCCTCCAATCTTTCTCTTTTCTTTCTCTTTGTCCATGAACTCTTTGTTCTTGCAAGGAGGAAGGCGGCATTGGCTGGTGGAAGTGCTCTTGCAGAGAGAACGGGGACCACAACAGGAATGGCCAACTCTGGTGACCAAGGGAGAAGTCTGACGTCATCTGACGTTGCAAATTCACGCATGACTGCCTGCTGCGGTCAGACGGCGGAAAACGGGTCTGATCTGGATATCAGTGGCGTCGTCGCCTGGATGCCCACGACGTCATCCGGGGTTTCCGCCTCTCCCATCACGTGGTCCCCCACGCATGCGCGCTGGCAGAGTTCTCACGACTCATCCTCCTCCGCTCCACGGCCTGCTTCATTAATTGACCACTGGTCCAAATGCAGCCATTGGCTCCACGCACTCACATGAAGCCTGCTCTTCGTTTTTTTTTCTCGTGGCGTGGAGTTGTGTGAACGTGGAGATGATTAGCGCGGGATGCCGGCAGGTGGCGTCACGTGAAGGCCGGAAATTGCAAATGTATTACCTCCCCTGCCATGATACTCGGAAGTGAACCCGTCCAGATGGTTCCTAATCATTTTTCACGGCTCCCTTCCTGAAATATTGGAAGTCTCCGCTCAAGTGTGAGAAGGAAGGTTGGTGTGTGTGGAGCATCTGAAGTCCCATGCTCCTCTCTAAGTACCGCCTGTGTCCCATTCCCTTCAATCACGCCATCCATTCGGGTCCATTACTCTTGACAGCGATTATTAGTGTGCATTTCTATGATGATTCGCATCGACTTTGGTGCTTTGTATAATTTTATTCCAAAGAGTTTAGTGCAAGGAGGTAATAAATGTAAATTTTAATTATGATGTTTTAGGAAGGAACAGGCGAAACTGCATTTCTGTATTGAGTTGTTTCTTGCGTCCTACGGCTTGTTCACATGTCCTTGTTATTCTTCATCTCCGTTGTTTCCATCATCTCTTCTCTCTTCTCTCTCTGTCTCTGTCTCTCTCTCTCTCTCTCTCTCTCTCTCTCTCTCTCTCTCTCTCTGTGGCACTCTCTGTCTCTCTCTGTCTCTCTCTCTTTTTCTCTCTCTCTGTCTCTCTCTCACTTTCTCTCTCTCTCTCTCTCGCTCTCTCTCTCTCTCTCTCTCTCTCTCTCTCTGTCTCTGTCTCTGTCTCTCTCGCTCGCTCGCTCTCTCACTCGTTTGCTCGTCTCTATCTATTTCTATTTTAAGTGAAATTGCATACTGGCGAGCTTTGATATGTCACTGTCTTTCCTCCGAAGATAATATTTTTTCTGACTTATACAACCAACGCACTAATGTTTTAAATTTGTATATATTAATATATTCCTACGTGATTGGTCGTTGGTTGAAATAAACGAATCACGCTCTCTCTCTCTCTCTCTCTCTCTCTCTCTCTCTCTCTCTCTTTCTCTCTCTCTCTCTCTCTCTCTCTCTCTCTCTCTCTCTCTCTCTCTCTCTCTCTCTCACTCGCTCGCTCGCACAACATCTCTTTATAAATATAGTATATGTGCCCTTCCCCTATGTGTTTACGCCATAGGAGAAACATTTGCTCTCCACTCAAAACAACTCAACAGCAAATGTTTTCTGCTGGATATTGCGTTCAGGAACCAGTATGGCAGCCATATATCACATGGTCATTATTCAGATGCTTTTTTATCCCTCTCGCTGCTTATCAGCAAAAGTGTCCATCATATGATGTCTTCAGTTTGGTGTTTTTTTTCAACATTATTCAAACATTCCGTCCCAAGTTGCTAGCAAAGTCTTCTTTATCTCCATGCAGTTTCCATCCCTCGAGTTTTTTTTAAACATTTTGCTTTACGTCTCTGCCTTCCCTGTTTTCAACGCTGCAGTGCTCTTAAAAAATTGCAACCGGCTGTGTCTGATCAGACTTCTCGGTTAGAGACAAGTTATGTTCTATCATCTCACTCTCGTAACAGAAATACTTCACCAGATGACCACAACGCCTTTGGTCATGTCGCGCCCCATGAAAAATGAAACGAAATTCCCACACAAAATATCTGCTTTTCTGGCCTCCGTCACCTCCAGCACGGTTCCTTTTCTTCTCAGCTCCTCGAATTCCCCATTAACCTCTCCCCCTCCCCGTCCTCCTCTCCACCCATCCCCGCCCCCTCTCTCCCCTTTTCTCCCCTGCCTCCCAGATTCTGTTTATCTGGTCTCTGTCAAGCTTTTCTGCAAATTTACAGTGACAGCACCAGATCACTGGGGCTCTATTATACGGGTGCCGGGCGCGATGGTCCGTATAAATTTCGGCTCTGATGGCGAGCGGGGAATCTGATTACATGTGTTGAATGAGAGAGCGCCGGCCGGGGCGTTTCTGGCCTATTTGTCAGCCTGGACCCAACCCCACCATAAAGCAGCATTGGGTAACGAAGGAAGCGCTTGGGTAATTAAAGACGATCGTGAGTCTGACCCTTAAGGGCTGCGGCAACCAGCGTCCATCACTCCAGTGTCCATGATAAGTGCACCCCGCGCTCCCATTGTTCCTCCCCTGCGCCTCCAAGATGGAACTGCGATGAATATGGAGGACGCAGATTTTATTGAATTTCACCGACCGGGCGAGAAGCGTCGCCATGGCTAATTCAATCATCGGCCAGCTCGCTCGCGGCGCCCCATCCGTTGGCTGTCACGTGATTCGGGACTGGTGTCTGGCAGAAGCCGCGAAGAGGCACCTCCAACGGACAGAGGTTGTATGGAAATGGGCAAAATGCAATCAGCTAGCCTCCTGCCACCTGGTTCCAGCTCTCTGCGCGGACGCGCGGTGCAGGCTGGGGCAGGACCCGGTGTGACATCGCCGATGGTAACTTTATCGCGCTTGGTTCTGCGCATGCGTCAAAGCCGAAAGTGAGGCGTGTATCGCGACTTGTTCAAAGGTGATGTGCCGCGAGACTTTAGATTTTGTGTTTTTCGGTCAATAAATGAACACATTGACCGAAAAACACAAAATCTAAAGTCTCGCGGCACATCACCTTTGAACAAGGCGCGATACACGCCTCACTTTCGGCTTTGACGCATGCGCAGAACCAAGCGCGATGAGTTACCATCGGCGATGCCACACCGGTATGAAAAGTGGAGCTGCACTGCGGGCGTATGGAAACGCGCGCCAAAGTTCACGGGCTCCTCGGACAGCTCGTCAACAATTTACGCAGACAACTGACAGTGACGCTGAAGATAATCTCGCTCTGGGTAAGTTGCGATGGGGGCATAATGACGCCAGTTATGTGTCACTGTATCCTTGAATCGGTCGTTGGTGGATGATGCATGCGTGTTGCATTATGCGCGGGAGACATATTCACATGTTGAACATTTCCTGCGCGAACTAAAAAGTTATTCTGACATTCATTAGTCCACGGGATTCATGGATTCAGCCCCTAGTCTATTTTCCAGTGCGGTTTTCATAGACTTACGGTATTTTGCGTCCAATCATTCTATCTTTGAAAATGAAAACCAAAATAAATGTCCACAAACAATACAACTGAACCATTACACAGTAAAACTAACAGTCAACAATAAAAGATAACTGAAATATTGCCGAGATTATAATGTACTCTTATGTTTCTTTGCACCACGGAACATGCTGATGATAAAATATTTGAATCGACGTCAAAGTCAACAATGGCTTCGCTCAGAACTCACGAACGATTAGCATAAGTCATGTCCTCCTTCAGCTCCCACGAAGGCACACTGTAAAAGCTTTTGATGAAACCGTGGACTGTAAAGATTTAAAACCAGATACCTCTCCTTCCTGACACTTTGACAGTTCCACCTCGAGAACCTACACCTACGCAACCGAGTCTGAAGCAAAAGGCTCGGTGTCAGGCAGTTGGATTCTCCCCACAGAACAGACGAGCGAGCTATTGGAGAATTCTTGAAGAACTCAATACCCCTAGAAGGCGATAAACGACAACTTCATCCCAGCGCGGGTGACGGTAATGTCGGCAAATGCGGTAGCATGGGCTTGCAGCCGGTGACACTTGTTGGGTACAGCTGCGGCGTTCACAGGTCAAGAGGTACACGGCCTGGCGGATCATGCCCGTGTGAATGCCCAGTGGCCATCAACGTTGCCTGCAGGGCTGCGCGCAGCCAGAGAGGAGCTCTCAATATCACGGCGCACCGCCTTCAGCGGGATTAGTGATGACGTTAATAAAGAGGACTGGAACTAAAGTGTGAAGACATGGTAATCGTGTTGTCCTTATCTTACCCAGCCAACGATGTGAATGAAGACGTTTATTGTCCTGCTTAGCTTATTCCTGTCTTGTCATTTTCCGTTTCTAAAACTTGTCCTGGCTTTTAATTTTCAAGCAGCTTCTTCTCTGGAAACCGTTGATTAAAAAAACGATATTACCTTTCCTTGAGATAACTCTGGTAAATGAATGTTTGATATTGTCATTTTGACCAGTCAACAACAAACTGATGACAGGGCCCTGGTCGACGGAGGCGTTATTGAGAGTGAATCTAGATGTGATAGTGGAAACAGTTCATGCTGAAGGCTCGACTGTTGTTTAACAGTGCTTCTCCCCTCTCTGTACACACACACACACACACGCACACACGTACATACACACACACACGCACACACACACAAACACACACACAAACACACACACACACTTTTACGCACAAATACATACACACATACAATCACGCACACACACACGCACACACAGACACGGGCGCACATATACACATACAAACGCGCGCGAGCGCACACACGCATACATACCCACACACACTTTTACACGCACACACACTTTTACACACACACGTGCACACGCACACACACGTGCGCGCGCACACATACACGCACGCACGTACGCACGCACGCACGTACGCACGCACGCATGTACGCACGCACGTACGCACGCACACACTTTTACGCACGCATTCACACATACTCATATGCACACACGCACACACACACAGACACATACTTACACAAAACACCCCTTGACAACATAGGAAACGACGCCATACATTCTCTACCATCTCTGGTGGCAGTCCTAACCAAAACCAGAACCACTTCGGGTGCAAACGTGGCCCTAGAGGATCATCGGAGGTTCCCAACCCAAACAGTGTAAACGCGACCTTGCAGGCGAAATGGCGCCGTATCTTAGTATCTATTCACGGTGTGAAGGCAGAGTTCTCTCGCTTAGCTCCCAACGCCCGCACCTTACGGACGGTGCTGCTGATTTCCACTGGCGCGGAATGCCGGGCACGGTGATGGCGGAGAGCAACTGTCATAATACGCGCTCATCAATCACTTTGATGCTGGCGGGGATGCCGCTCGCTGCGAGCCATCTGCCTGCCTATTATGACAGGCACACTTTCTAAGTATCAAAACATTACTCGCGATGCTTGTTAGTTCTTTCGAGCTGACAGCTTTAATCAAATTCAAACATAGCTCTTGGGCTCCTGCTCGCCCATGGAGAAACATGCTCGCGGAGGCGAGATATGTGATACAGCGTGCAGGGAATACTTGCCACTTCAGACTAGGAGACCGTTCACTCGTCTGCGCAGGCACTGAACACACAGTCTGCAAGGAAAACTAAACAGCCAGGGCGCCAAAGCAAAAACACATGGCAAAAAAAGCACAAACTCCAATCATCTCCCAGAAATTCGTAGACAGTTTTTTCCATCGTTTTGCTAACGTAGATGCAAGGTTAGGAGTGTAAGAGCCGTTTCTCGTTCGATTCGAAGGCGAAATGAAATAATGGAGTACCCGCAAATGTTGAACTACTGAGTCAAAAGAGTAGTGATTAACGTTAAGGAAAGAATCTCTCTCTCTCTCTCTCTCTCTCTCTCTCTCTCTCTCTCTAATGAAAGAGGACTTGTTTATAAAGCATCAACAACCTTCGACCTATTTAGTATAGTGTGCAGGGAATACCTTCAATAACGAAAGTTTTACATTAACTGTCTCGTATGGTAAACCTTATGAACTGCCCTGCTAGTGACAAGAATAGCCACATACAGTGATAACTTCTTATGTAAGTGTTTATGTTTCGTAACGCAGACTTTTAGATCGTGCGAAGACCACCCGTTAATTATCTTATTACGAAACAGTTGTCACAACTCGAATATATCCCGAGATGGCGTGCCCAACACTACTGACATCGTAGTTGTTAGTAGCAATGAAATCCTACGGGCAGGATGCAGCCTCATCTCTATGACATCTAGATCGTGCGAAACTCACTCCGCGGCAACGTCAAAGACTTGACAGCAACCAGCAAGGATGAGCGCGCCACATCCACCAACACCTGGATGATGCTTCCGCAGTCGAGACTTATAAGATATGCTGAGCTGGGTGGGAATCTTGTCGGCCAGTTGACATGCCTTGTCAGTTAGCCGCCACTGCGCAGAAGGGTTTACGTAGTGTGACAAGCCAGAGCGCCTCATTCTGATGGACTGAAAGTTCACTTGTGACAAGTCGAGAGGTGTTTAGATACACCGCCCTGCCCTCACGTAGCCGTCGCATGACAGACGACAGCACGCACGCCCTGGCTTTCAAAACATATCTACAGTCGTTTGTAGAAGAGAGACAGCCCGTCTCGATTGTTTTTACCATGCAGCATGCCTTCCATATGACTGGACGCAGTGGTAATAATAGGTCTTGTTAGTCTGATGTTCGACAAGCATCCTAACTGTAATTGGAGGACGTTCGTGGGAGATTTCATTGATTTTTTTCATACATAGCATGGCTTTATCACCTGGAATTACTGAGAATGATAGTCCATTGATTGATTGATGTTGGATAATTGTTCTTGTACATGCTGTAAGTTCGAGAGAATCTCGGTTGTTTATACCCATGCAGAGTGCTTTTTGTGATTGAACATAGAGGGAACTGTAGACCTGTCTTCGACTGACATTAGAAGAAACAAGTATCTGTAATTACCGGAAGTCAACGGGAGGAAGAATGAATACATGACATTTGCATGCCTAACATCCTTAATAGGCTTTTAAGGTCAATGATCACGAACATAATTGAAACTTGTTAAAGTTAGAGCGTGTCAAATCTCATTTCCGTCGTTCGTCGCCTTTTACGGATCGTGTCGGGAGTCACAGTGCTATTCTTACCCCGTATCTACGAGGGTTGTGAGTGTGTGTGTGTGTGTGTGTGTGTGTGTGTGTGTGTGTGTGTGTGTGTGTGCGTGTGCGTATGTGTGTGTGTGCGTTAGTTGTGTGTGTGTGTATGTGTGTGTGTGCTTGTGTGTGTGTTCGGGTATTATCGTGTGATTATGTGAGTGTGTGCGTGTGTGTGTATGTGTGTGTGTGTTTGTGTGTGTGTTTCTTGTGTGTTGGTATGTTTGTGCGATTGTGTGTGTGTGTGCGTGCGTGCGTGCGTGCGTGCGCGCGCGCGCGCGCGTGTGTGTGAGTGTGTTGAAAGTACCTAGTAAGCTTTGTTTGTCCGATGTCAGAAAATCTTAGCAGTTGTATTTATTGGAAGTCTGTGAGGGACTTTATTACCGTTCCCGTGAAGCTTGCTTGTCAAGTAACTTGACGGATCGGAATTAATGGCCTTTCTCAGAAGCCGGATTATCGAAGTTCCTGTAAGTACTGTAAGTCCATGAAAGAGTTTGATCGCTTTTTCCATGCAGAATGCCTGTCAAGTGACAAGATACAGGAAGAATAACAACAGCCCCGAGTTCGACCAATGTTCGAGGATCTCAGCGGATGTAATTACAGGAACTCTGTGGCAGATGTCGATGTGTCAAAAAGACTGGATATCCGCTCCATCACACGAGACGCACCAGTCCTGATTGCATCGGGGACAGCGTCGTTACAGAACACAAATGTGCCACCGTAAGCTGTACAAAGCCCCACCCCCACCCCCACCCCCCACCCCCCATCCCCCATCAGCCCTGAGCTCATCAGAGTCATTCGGAGTTTCAGCCTTTCCTGCTGATCCCCAAGTATAGAGCCAGATGCACAAACTGACGTGAGATTTCATAGTATGATCTGATTTGTCCTTTGATGAGGATTGGTAGGAATCATTGGCAGTTATGAGACAAATGTGTTACCATCGCAACCATCAGTCGCGTGGCCGACTTCCTTCTCTTCTGAGCCCTAGCAACACCCCACCCCCATCCTTTTGAAAACCTCATTTTCTACAGAGAGTGGGGTGGAGGCGGTGGGGGGCTGGGGTTAGGAGTGTGGGAATGCGTGGGTAGGATGGATGGGGGTGGGAAGATTGCTCTGCCACTAATCGTGACGACTGTGTACATCTTGCCCTGTCCGCTTTCGCACGTCTTCCCTCAAGTGACCCAGCCATGAAATACTATTGCCTATCAGCATGTGCCTAGAATGGAGACTGCTCACTCACTGTGCTCACGTCTAGAAAGATTGAATGCACTTGTCATTTTATCACTGTCTCTGCTGTTTGCTTTGTACGACTTATTCCTTTGAAGGTGATAAATTGAAACGGTGATGGATGCAGGCGCCTGGAGAATGCGGAATCAAATTTTCTGCAGCAATGAGCTGGTTGATATTCAGGGGACAGGAATAAAAGACGTTATGTAAAGAGTTGGCGTTTCAACCAACATCGTCATCATCATCCGTCTCTTACTGAGTCGCCCGCAGTGCACACATATTCAGTAGTATTTGGCGAAAAGATGCATTTTAAGGTCTTGTCTAAACGCATTCAGCTTGAGGCATGATGGGAGTTTGACAGGTAGGGCATTCCAAGCAAGAGGGCCAGCACAGGAAAATGCCCTCTGTTCAAGTCTGTGCTTGTTTGCTTGTTGTTATTTTCAGCAAGAAAACTGAAGAAGACGGTAGAGATCTGATATATTTGTACCATGCCGCAAAACACACGCACGCACGCACGCACGCACGCACACATGACTGAATGAATAAATGGAGTTTTGCGGCCAATCAGCCTCTGTAGGCTATTTTAAGGCAAATGAAAATAAAGTCACTACAGTTGGAGAGAGTAAGAATAATTTTCTATCACCCTAGTTATTAACTTTTACGAAATGCATTTGGAGGCACAGTAGATCTATTTTAGTACCAGCCCTCAGGGGCTTTGATAAAAAGAGACGTACCATGAATTTGAATTCTAACGTTCAAGGGCGTTGTTTGCACAAAGGTTCTTTTCCTTTGTAACAGTGTGTGGAGCTGTGGGACCCTGCCCAACCCTTTTCTGTCAACACTGTCATGCTGTGTTCAAAGCGGCACCACCATCTACCACGCGCGAGAGAGAAAACTCGAGTCAATGTTTTTCACGTTTGCTCGTTCACACTCCATACATGTCATGCAGCTCAGACATGGAGAAAAAAACCCTCATACAACATTTCGGTCATTTTACACACCTTTCATATTTACGAGCAGAAATGTCAACACCGACCAACACACACAATCACCCCAAAAATGTTAATGCCTCAAGAGGAAAAGCTCTTCACTCAGTTGACGTCTATTGATCAGAAGGGAGGGCCTATCACTTGATGCATCGCTACAGAGTTCCGCGTCGTATTTCAATTAATCATTTCTCGACTGGCGCTGACATGAATCGCGCATATTTCACCAATGACCTATGGACCTGTCAGGCAGGCCGTGGTGATTTAGTGGGGCAGCGAGCAGTTAGCAACAGCTGACAGCCCAATATACTCCTTCGCAGGTGATAAGTCACCGCCATCTCGTTAGCAGCGGACTTTACCTGCAGGTGACACGGTGCAGCCTTCGCCAGTCTGACAGTTCCCAGTCCGGTGCCTGCATGCAGAGGTAGACAAGCTTGTCTCGTGGCACCGCTGGGAGACAGGTATGACGGTATGACTCGCTGTGAGATCTGTGATCGTAGAGACAAGGTTGACAAGCCTTGCGATCTTAGCTGTCGAGGAGGTTAACTCGACTCGAGGCCTGCTGAAGGAAAAAAGTTTGACTTGCTGTGAGCCGCGGAAGACAAGTTTGACTACTTTTCTGAATGCTGTAGAAGCCATAGTGGACTCACATCATGCAGTATGCTAGACAAGCTCGCCGTACTGTTTGTTGCATGAGACGAGCTTGACTTCATGTACGCTGCAGGAGTTAAACTCGCTGCATGCTATAAAACAGAAGATCAATTACTGTACACCGTAGATGCCGTAGTGGACTCACACTATACAGTGCAATAATGACTCGCATTATATATAGTTTTCTGCACGAGACAAGCTTGACTCACTGTGCTTTATGGAACACGAGCATGACTCAGTGTATGTCATGGAAGACAAGCTTGATTGAATGTGTGCGGGGGAAACTGACTGAGTATGACTCACATCATTTCTGTTGAAGAGAAGCTTGGCTCTCTGAATGTTGCCGAGTACAACCTTCGCATACAGTATCCTGTAAAAGGAGTCCTCACTAACTGTATGGTGCAGACAAAAAAGATTGACTCACTCATTGTTGTGGAAAACAAAGCTTGGTTTACTGTGTTATTCTAAATAACAAGCTTCGCTTACCATAGGCCGTAAAAAGACAAGCTTGACTCAAGGAGGAAAACAGATGTGACTCGTTGTTTTCTGCAGAAGGCAGCTTGTCTCACTGTATGCTGTGGACCACTGGCTTGGTCATAGCATGCTGTAATAAGATATGTTTAATTGACCAACGAAAACATACACGACTCACTGTAAGTTGCCACGGACAAAGTTGTCTCATTGTATGCCGTGAGAAGACAAGTTTGACTCACAGTGTGGTGTGAGAAGACAAGTTTGACTCACAGTGTGGTGTGAGAAGACAAGCTTGACTCACAGTGTGGTGTGAGAAGACAAGTTTGACTCACATTGTGCTGTGAGAAGACAAGTTTGACTCACAATGTGGTGTGAGAAGACAAGTTTGACTCACAGTATGCTGTGAGAAGACAAGTTTGACTCACAGTGTGCTGTGAGAAGACAAGTTTGACTCACAGTGTGCTGTGAGAAGACAAGTTTGACTCACAGTTTGCTTTCGAAAGATTGGCTTGAATGACTGTGCTGAGGAAAGATACGTTTGACTCACCATAGAAACGAAACATCACTCAAAGTGTACTGTTTCTAGAAAAAACGCTTGAACCACGGTGTGCTTTGGGAATTGAGATTGATTGACGTTATGCTACTTCGAGAGAAGTTTGACTCGTAGCAACCTGTGGCACACAGAATTGTACAATTTGACAGAAAGGCTTGCATTGCTTTACTCCGCTTGAGTTGCAGTTGACTCGCCATAGGATGTGGGGTGGATGGATGGGTGGTGTTTTACGGCTATCAGCCTTTGTAGGCTATGTAAGGCCATTAAGCACGAAAATCACTCGACAGTTTAGAGTAAACGCAAATCAAGTCACGGTGTCCCTAGTTATTCGCCTCTTACGAGTCGCTTAGGGACACGCGGTGGGTCAATTCTTATCCCGAACCCACAGGGGGATAGGATGTGGGAGATAAACATAACTCGTTGTGTGCGGTGGCAGACAAAGTTGTGTCATTGTATGCAGTATGAGACAAGTCTGACCAACAGGGTGGTATTTTTGTATTTTGTTTTGTTCTTAATGAAAATAAACTTGGCTTGTCAATGGCGAACAGCATGGTTCGGTGTTTAGACTGTAGCTTTTTCTGTAATAAGGATACGCTTTTACGAAGAATACAGAAACAATTTATTTGAATTTGTAAAAAGTTCTTTTCTTTATGAGACAAGCTTTGAGGGGACGTCAGTGAAAGGACGTGATAAAACACATCACTTTGGAAAATCAAGCACCCCCATACTAGAGTAATATAAGGCTTTTCTCTAACTAGAATGGCATTTGCTTCATAGTATTGCTGATTATCCCTCTGGACAGCTACATAATCTCCAATGTTGGTCTGACAAACACGTGTTTGCATGGGACGGCACAATGTAACTGATTGACGTATTCCACACGAAGGAATGACGTTTGTCAGTCAGCATGTCTGTAATGTGTAAACCCTCTCACGTGGGGACTGACAGTTTGCCAGATGTTCTCTGTTTGTTGCTGCGGTAGATAAAAATTGCACTGGGTTTTACGTCGTTGTCATGTGTCACGCGACCCAACCTATCTCACTGATTCATCTGATTTACCCATGAAATTGTTTATCTATAAATCTATCTTATTTGTTCAAATCAGCTCGAAACATTCTGTTGGTAATCTCCATACAGAAGACCAACGATTTCATGCAGCTGGACAGATCCACCGTAATTTGAATGAGAAAAGTGTGTGGATGGCTGATATGAGCCACTGTGAGGAATGTATTGGCATGCAAACGGGAAGTCTATATTGAATCTTCTATCCTGTCTTGGTCCTATTGGGTCTTGAAGGTCCCCCTTCTAGTCGAGAGTAAGTATACAGGCCCACCCACCAGGTGTTCCTACTTGAAGTCATTCATCTATCCATCGATCCGCCCATTTATCCATCTTTTCTTGAGGATGCCACCCTTAGACCGTCGTTTGTTTTAATGTCCAGATGGCGCCATCCATGACAAGTTATTCCTTGACTTTGAATTGAAGATATCGCTCCGTGCCAATGATCAAGAAATCTGTTTATGACATCAATAGTACAGAATTGTCATGAAACACTGTCATTGGACAATGTGCGAAGAGGCTGCAAAGCAACAGAAGCACATCGAATAAAACATTGAGAAAATCTGTACACGTCCAACATGTTGGTGTTGTATATTTGGTGCAAGGGGCGGGGTTTTACGGAAAGGTCCATGACAGGAAAAGCTGGCATGACTCACGCTGCTTGCAGCACAGTCAGTGGTGAGGCAGCCACACGAGCGGTTTCCGCATCTACAAAAAGTTGCGTGCACAGCGGGGATTTCCAGTGAACCACAGACGGCAAGCTGATCAAGTGTGTGTTTTTTCCCCTCAAGATGGCCTTTGCCTCGCAACAAATGTCTCTGCATGAAACTGTTTTTCCGGGTGCTTGCTCTCTCCGGCTCACTGAGTCGGAACCGTTCTGCCGAGTTCTGTAACAATAGAGCATTTCAACTGCCGTCGGATCTTTCAATTTCCACTGTTTAGCGCTGCAGTTCTTTCAGCTGTCGTTTCTTTGCCAGTAATCACGTGACGAAGCTGACGTTCTTTCAAGGTTTGTCCAAGGCCAGAAATGAGTTTTGGCGGTCGGAAGTTGCCTTCCAGCAAACGGCATTGATTTTCAAAACCTAAACGATGCCGGTTGTGTTGCTAACAATTGTCCGCAGCCGAGTTTTGCAGAGCATGCATTGGAGCAACGTGCATGCTCGTGAAAACCAGTTGTCTGTGACGACATGCAGCCATTTCAACCCCAAATCCTCGACGCGCATGATCGCTGCAGATGGCGTCTGGACACAGCCTAGTTCTCGATGAATAGAGCGATGCGGGCTTGGAAGTGAAATTGACATGGTGACAATGACATTGATCTGGAGAAGAAATGGAGATGTATGGCTGCTTTTGCCTGTTGCCAAAACATCATAATTGACAGGAAGATCTCTAGAGATGTGCAGTCAACCAGTTGTGTGGGCGGCTGATTCAGTCACTTGACAGTACTTTTCCAATTTAATACAGTGGATGAACTCCTGTCAATTCTTGGCCATCGTTGTTTTGGGTTTGTCATAATTATCTTTAATCGTCAGTGCCTTCATCAATTTACCTATACTTATTTTCTTGCTCCGTCGAATTTTCCTTTAGCGCATAGCGCACTTGCCACATCTCAGTCAGAAGTGGAGTGATGTGAGCATGTCTCCATGGATCCGCGCATGTATTTATATGCACGTGTGTGTTTGCGCATGTATGTGCGCGTGTGTATGCGCGTGCGTGTGTGTGCGCGTGCGTGTGTGTGCGCGTGCGTGCGCTTGTGCGCGTGCGTGATCGGGCGCGCGAGTATGAGTGCGGGTATGAGTTTTGTACGCGTGCGTGTGCATGCGGCCTCCTTGTCCGTGTGTGTGCGAGGGTGTAGGCGCGCGGCTATGTGTGTGTGTGTGTGTGTGTATGTGTGTGTGCGAGGGTGGAGGCGCGCGGCTATGTGTGTGTGTATGCAAGCGCATGCGAGCCACTATGTTGGTGTAGTTTGCTATGCATTAGATGCCTGATGCTTTGATTTCATTATATTGCTTTCATAAGATCCTACTATAGGAGGGAGGGAGGGAGAGAGAGAGAGAGAGAGAGAGAGAGAGAGAGAGGGACAGATACAGAGGGACAGAGACAGAGAGAGACAGAGAGAGAGAGAGAGGGGGGGGGGGAGACGGTGGGATAGGTGGTCGTTGGATGGAGAGAGAAACTGATGATGGAGCTTCAAATGTTGCCAGTTGCTCTATTGACTAATGACTGCATGCATACAAGCAGAACTCATACAGAGGTGTGCAGCCTCCCTTTGTCCTTAATGAATGGAGGAAATGAATATGAAGGAGAAAGAGAGGGAGAGAGAGAGAGAGAGAGAGAGAGAGAGAGAGAGAGAGAGAGAGAGAGAGAGAGACGGAGGGAGGAAGGGAGGGAGGGGGAGAGAGAGGATGAACGAGAGATTGAGACAGAGAGAGAGAGAGAGAGAGAGAGAGAGAGAGAGAGAAGCAGAGAAAGACAGGCAGGCAGGCAGGCAGGCAGGCAGACAGACAGACAGATAGACAGAGAGACAGACAGACAGACAGACAGACAGACAGACAGACAGACAGACAGAGACAGACAGAGACAGACAGAGACAGACAGAAAGAGGCACAGAGAGAAAGACAGAGACAGAGAGAGAAAAACGGAGAGAGACACAGAGAGAGACAGAGACATGGAGGCACAGAGAGAGAGAGACAGAGAGAGAGACATAGAGAGAGACAGAGAGAGAGAGAGAGAGAGAGAGAGAGAGAGAGAGAGAGCAGTACATATCAAGACAAGTGACACACGAAACCGTAATCAAAACGGAATAAAAACCGCTGGCGCTGAACCTCCAGGTTTTGGCATATTAAAAAAAATGTAAAAAAAGATCGGGTTCGACCCCGCAATCTCTCGAGAAAAGAGGGGGAAAACACACACACACACATAAAACACAAAAACCCAGGTCGGGTTCGACCCACAACCTCTCGAAAAAAGAGAAGAAAAAAAAGTTTCAGCGCAGAATCAAACCTGGTCATGCATGACCAAGAGACGAACGCTCTACCAGCTGAGCCATTAGAGAATTGCTATGATGGAGTGTTTGTAAAGCATGTGAAGTAGGGGGTGATGGTCCTGCCTTTACACCAACATCCCACCGCTGCCACCAATTGTAAAAGATGGGAGTAGTGGTGACGTTTTGCGCAGGCGGGAGCTATAGGGAAACAGCCAGTCTCCCTACTCCCTTAGCAGAACAACCCCTGTCCCTCTAGGGCCGGATGAGAGCAGGAATGCCATGTGTTACCCTGTTATTGCAGCGCCATTTGAAGAGATGAAGCCGTGTGTGGCCAGCTGGGCGCCGGCAGGGGGTGTAGAGGTGATGTCCTTGTCTCTCTCCCTTCACTCCCTCCAATTAAGGGATCAGCAGAACAGGAAGGCTTGGTCATAAACTTCTCCGAGTTTATTCATGATGACAGACGGCAGCAATACAGGCAAGCTACTGTCCACTGGCTGACCTTCCCGTGACCTCTCGCTATGGCCTTATCTCCCTGTGTCAGACCTCTGATCTCGTCGCTTTCCCCCGACTCTTGACCACGTTAGCGCACGGGCTTTAAATAGGCATCACGCGGGCTTCAGCGAGAGCAGGCTAAATTTCTAAGCAGAACTTGGTCACAAGATCTCCAGTGGACGCGAAATTGTGTTAACATGACAGCTTCTAACAACTATTTGAGGCTTAAATCAACAATCTCATATGGCAAGCTACACTCCGTTGGAAAGTGCATTAATCCAAGTACACTCTGCGCCAATGAATGAATTCCAAAAGTGATTCGTATACAAAGGAATGGCAATTGAAGTATTTATGATGCCAATTGAATCAGATACTTATTCATCGTTTTCTATTAATATTATCGTTTACAACTCACAGAGTGCAGGTTGCCATATATGGGATGGTTGATAATGATAAACACTAAGTTTCTATTCAATATTACAAGCAGTACACGATACATTAAATGAATAAACTCTAAAATCTGGTATGATCTCAAACACGCAAAGACAGTGGTCAGTTGGGATGCTACGTGACGCTTAGTCACGTGTGAGCGGCGTGAACCTCATACATCTCTACGGCAGCCACAGAGTGCGCGAAACATGCCTCCTCACATATCTCTGCAGTTACCATCCACTACACACTAGAATGGGAATAAGAGATAATGCGTTTAACTGCAGTGGTCTAGACAAGTTTCTACATCATATTCTCACCCTCTTACACATGTAAATCCATTTCTAAGCTATTGGCCCAGGAACAATCGACCATATATTTAAAACATGATGGATAGGTTCAGGAAAGCTCCTATTATGACATGTTTTGTTTTCCTTTGGCATGTCATAGACGCTGAATTAACACTCACACAGTCACACAGAGGAGGAAGTGTATTATACTTTATAGATGTTCACACCAGACATGTGCATGTGTGGTACTGCTACCGAGTACCGTCGTTCTACAAGCAACGAGTCAATCCTGATAACACGATGCATAACTGGTAGGTTTTTAGGCTAGATTTGCTTTGAAAAGTTGCAGAAAATCTTATGGTGGTTACAATCTGAAGGTATAACAAGTTTTGACAAGGAAAAAATCAAGCAACTATAACCATTCTGACCGTTGTCAGCCATGTTTGCAGAAGCTCCTAATCTCGCTGGAAACAAGATTTCATACTCTTGTCGTGGAACCAAACGACGAAAAGATTGACCTGATTTTTCAATACAAACACTGTATTCATTTTGTTGTTTAGACTGCAAGTGTAACTTTTCTGACTTGCGTTCCACTCAACACATTTTTGACCTAGTGGACATGTACTCGATTAATTGACTCGATTAAATTGAACTGATGTATTTGATATACATTTGTATTAATCCTGAAAAATTAGGAAATCATACTTCATTCATTCGAGCATTAGTCTTGACAGCATTCAGCGGACGAAGTAAACATCAATCTACTTCAACCATAACGTAAGTGCGAGTTGCAGACGAAACTATCACCGTCACATGACACGGTGACGCCGAATGTCAAATCACTGCTATCTTACGGTCGAAATAATCGGAGAAAGTCTGAATAATCTGAGAAAGAAAATCGAATTGGTTTATTATGTGTATGAATACGAGTTTTTTTAATCGACTTCGGTCAATTTCGCGCTGCCTTGCAGTGATGATTTGAATACGAAGCAGTCGTCTGCAAGGCGAAAACGATCTCGAAGCCAGCGAAGCCGAAGTTTCGACCATGAATGGAAAAAATCGTATTACGACCGTCAACCACTTTCTCTTCAAACCTCGATTCTGAAAATTTGATACATTCAATCGGACCTAACTTTCAGTTAGTGTGCAAAATCTCAAGGAAATCCGTCCAGTAGTTTTTGAGATATAAGCCGTGGAGTCGGGACAGGCAGACAGACAGACAGACAGACAGACACACACACACACACACACACACACACACACACACACACACACACACACACACACACACACACACACAGACAGATAAAGTCTGTAGGACCTCCAGTAAACCATGAGGGATAATTCTTTCTCCTTTACCAGTGTTCTCAAATTCAGTGTTCGTCATTAAACAGCTTCAAAAAAAGAATTGACACGATGTTCAAAGACTACATGTACTGTGATGATGTTGGCCACCCGCTGCTGTTGCCACGTATACCACTCTCTGCCACTCATAAGCCACCGGAAGAAAAGTATAGAGAATAGGCACGATCTTTTAAGATCGTTAGAACTAGGGTAGTAAAAAGTGAGAGTAGCCATAAGTACTGATCAAAAGATCAGATAAAGGCCTCGCGGCCTAAGACATCTGAGGACATACTAGGCCTGGTAAAAGACCAGCTAGTATCCAT
>JAWQFJ010002999.1:0-25000 GCA_034096865.1 Theodoxus fluviatilis | reverse complement strand
CCATCCCACGCTCTTCTGTGTGGGCACCGTGCTTAACATCGTGGCCTTCCTGGTCTTCACAAGGTCACGTCTCCGTGTCATCTCCAGCGTCCAGTATATTGCTGGGGTGGCTGTCTCTGATACAAGTACGTATAATCAAGCATGCAGGATAAGTTTGTTTTAATACTCATCATTGAAATGTACGCCTTCCAGTGTTAGTTACTGCACACACTACTACACATCCCTTACATCTACTCTTTACAGAGGTATTCTATAAACTGACCAAGATTTGAGTGAGATGGACATGGGTACCAGTCTCAGATACGTGTAGGTATGCTATATGTAGAATTAACTTGTTTTTGCACACTCTACCAACTTTCCACTTTTCAGTGTTGTTTACTGCACAAATTACTACAAATACTTACTCGATGCAGAGGTATGCTGAACCTGGCTAAAATTTGACAGAAATGAACAGGGATATCAATATATTTTACTAGTAGGTATCCATCCAAAATTAGAACTTTTCTGTACACTCTTTAAAATTTCCGCTTTCCAATGCTGCTAACTGCACAAATCACAACACATACCTTAGAATTACTCAGAACAAAAATATTTGGTGTCTAATTACGACTTGAAATAATTGAACGTACGTATGCTATGCAAAATGATAACATTTCTTACACACTCTTCAAACGTTCCACTTTCCAGTGCTGCATACTGCAAAATTACAACACAAATCTTTAATGCACTCAGTGCAGATGTTTGTATCTGGCTAAGATATGATAAATGTAGCCAGGGATTCCAGTCCATTACACGTGTACGTCTGCTGTTTAGAATGAAATTTATTTTAACAAACTTAAAACTTTCAACTTCCCGATGCTACTTCCGTCATAGTTTAGTGTCGAGGAATTACGTAGCTAGCGTATATTTGAGGGAGATGAACTGTGATACCAGATTCCAGTAGGTAGGCATGCAAAATGAGAGCCTGTTTACGCACCCTTCAAACTTTCCACTTCGCGATATTGCTTACTGCACATATTACTACGCATACATTACATTTACTCGTTACAGAGTTGTCCTGTAGCGAAATTTTTTTTATGGGTAAGAGTCTCTGATACGAATGAGACTGAGATCTTTCTACATACGCCTCAACCTCTTCATTTTCCAAAGTTTTTAAATGCACAAATTACAAGACACACTTTAAATTTACTCGATGCAGAGGTATTCTGCATCCGGCTACGAATTGAAAGAGGTGGACAGTGGTACCAGTCTCTTAAAAGAGTAGGTATTCATGCAGAATAAAAACAAAATCGTGTACATGATTCAACTTTTTCGCTCTCTAATATACAGTACAAATAATACCTTTCATTTACTCAGTGCAGATATATCCTGTATCTGGCTACAATTTGAAACAGGCAAACTGAGATGCAATTTTCTGATACGACTCGACAGGATGAACGCACTAGAGGCAATTGCTCGTTTTCCAATGGCCCAATATTCGAAAGACTCTATCTGTCTCTCTCTGTCTCTATCTCTCTATCTCTCTGTGTCTATCTTTCTATATATATATCTCTGTCTCTCTCTCTCTTTCTTTCTCTCTGTCTGTCTTTGTGTCTCTGTCTCTGTCTCTGTCTCTGTCTGTCTGTCTCTCTCTCTCTGAGTCTCTGTCTCTGTCTCAATGTCTCTCTCTCTGTCTCTCTCTCTTCTCTCTGTCTCTGTCTTTGTCTCTGTTCCTGTTTCTCTTTTTTCTCTCTCTTTCTCTCTTCTCTCTCTTTTTTCTCTCTCTCAGTTTTTCTTTCTCTTTCTCTCTTAGTTTCTCTCTCTCACACACTCATGCACAAACACACACCTTCATTTTCTGTCGCCCCCTCTCTCTCTGTTTCTCTGTCTCTATCTCTCTGTGTCTATCTCTATCTCTCTCTGTCTCTCTCTGTCTCTCTCTCTTCATCTCTCTCCCCTCTCTCTCTCCATCTCTCTCTCTCTATCTCTCTATATCTCTCTCGCAGGAGAAAGGAAAAAAATGCAGTATAGTCTAACAAAATATCACACACAACTTTACAGAGGCTGAGGTGAAATGTAATACATTAAATGAATTAAAAAAACGAATTGTTGTATGAGAGATAGAATATAGTATTGAGAGGAGATGGAGGGTGGGGGGGGGGGGTAGAAGATGGAGGATGGTGGATACAAGGGTTATAGAAAGGGGTGGGGTATATGTAGCGGTGTGAGGGAAGGATAGAATGATAATTGAGATCTGGTGAGGGTTGCCGTATGGGGATATGAAATGGAGAGAGAGAGGTAAAGTGGAGAAATGCGGGATGGTGGAGAAGAAAGAAAAGAGAGATGAGCAAGGTGAGGAGGATGAGAGAGTTGGAGGGTTGATTTGTCTAAGTGTAAGACAATCGGACAAAATGTGAGGGACAACGTTCATTCAAAACAACATGGGTGTTGCCGCCTCTGACACAAGTAAATCAGTAATGGAAACTGACAGAAACGTGGATGAGATGGATGGATCTGACTGTGTGAAGACGACGGGAAAGTGAGGTTAATAGTACGTACACGGAAACAAGCAATCGAGCGCACCGAGAGACAGATTGGCAGGCAGGCAGGCAGGCAGGCAGGCAGACAGACAGCTAGGCAGGCAGGCAGGCAGGCTGACAGACAGGCAGGCAGGCAGGCAGGCTGGCAGGCAGGCTGGCATGCAGGCAGGCAGACAAAAACACATATAGAGTGACACAGCTATTGAGAGACAGACCAACGGTCGGTAAATAAGTTAATTATCTATTACATAAGGTAAATTTATGACGTAAAGGATTAATGTGAGAATTATGTTGCCTTACACACTGCCTCACAAGTCGATTATTTGCCTGTCAATCTGCCTCCTTGCCTACCTGTGTGCCTGCCCCCCCCTGTCTCTCTCAGTCTCTATCTCTGTCTCTTTGTCTCTCTCTCTCTCTCTCACTGTCTCTATCTCTGTCTCTTTGTCTCTGTCTGTCTGTCTGTCTGTCTGTCTGTCTGTCTGTCTGTCTGTCTCTGTCTCTTTCTCTCTGTCTGTCTCTCTCTCTGTATATCTCTCTCTCTCTCTCTCTCTCTCTCTCTCTCTCTCTCCCTCCCTCCCTCCCTCCCTCCCTTTCTCTCTCCTTTCCTTCCACCAAACCTTTTTGTGTGTGGTAATTACGTAGATATCCATAGTTAATCAACAGAACAGTCAAATACTGGCTTAGAATGTCAAAAATGTTGTTTCACATGCTATCAAGGCAAGCTTATGAACTATTACAAAACTCTAAAATCCTTGAGAGCAAGAACTTGTTCTCTTTAGTTAAGGATACATTGAGTAAGCCAGGCTATGCTTACGTTTGGATGAATGGAGGAGTGGGAAACAGCACAAGTTTCTTAATGCAGTTGAAGCAAAGACAGAAGGCTCATTATCGACAACCATGGGATGGAAAAAATCTAAACAGCGAGACATTTCCATCTTATTCTGTCTTTAATAGCATGTTCGGTCAAGAAAGTTACGTAACATTTATCACCAGGAAAAATATTTCGGGATGTATCCATGCGCTTTGTCTGGGTAAGAACAGTTTAAAAGTTCTACCAGCGTTAGGGTTATAAAGAAACGAGAGATTTTTCCTTTTTTGGGAGGTAAGGAATTTAAAAATATTAAAAACAGTTTCTACTAGATTGTATTAAATACGCGGATTTCAGGAAGAAGTACATCACACAACATTTAAAGTCAAGAAAAGATTGTAGATATCTTTGTAAAGGAACCAATATTCGGACAACATCCATCGTATCTACATACAAATATATTGTCTTGAAAAAAATAGAGAAAAGGAATATTACGATAATGTATTATGAATACTGAATGTTATATCGCGGATTAAACTGTAACCCTAAATGTTTGCAGAGGCATTTTCACGAATACCGACTATTTTTGTGTGTTCAAAAGGGCAGTCGGCCTGTGAATAAAATGAAGTTTTGTTCCATTCAGTACCCTCTCTCCCTCTCTTTCTTTCCCTCCCTCCTTTATTACATCTGCCTCTCCCTGCCGTCTTTTATCTGACCACGTTATGTCTCTAATCACTGCTATTCTTTTTTTCAGTTTTCTTGATCAGCTGGTTCGTCACTCGACTCTACTATCTCTACGGCGTGGTCTTCGGCATGCAGCCAGGAGTGTGCCAGTTTGCCAACTTCTTCAACTACGTCTGCAACTTCCTCTCTGCCTGGTACCTGGTGGCGCTTGCAGTGGACAGCTTCATCGGCGTCTATTGGCCGCTTCGGAAGCGGAACATGTGCACAGTGTTCAGAGCACGGTGCGTCATGGTTGGGCTGGCCGTTCTCGCCATCGTGGGCAACTCCTACGTCATCTACACCACCGGCCCCACCGTCTCGGACAACGGCCTGACCTGCTTCGTGTGGGACGAGTTCAAGGTGGCCTTTTTCTACCTGAACAAAGTGGAGACGGTGGTGGCTCTGCTCTTGCCCTGGTTCATCATCCTGGTCCTCACGCTCCTGATCCTCATCCGGGGATGCGAGTACTACCGGATATCCGCCGCCGCCGTGGAGCTGTGTCCGCGCAGCGCAGCCGGAAGGACGGATGCCCAGCAGTCCTTGCGCGTGACCAAGATTGTTTTTCCGCTGCTGATTGTCATGATCCTTGTCAACGGACCCCTCGGCATCCTACGATTCCTGGCAGTTCTGGGTCTGATCTCCAAGACCGCCATGGCCTTCAAGATGAAGATGTCCCTGGAATTCATCAACATCATTGGCTACGGTGTCAAGACGCTCGTCTACCTTGCGTTTTCAGGAAGCTTCCGCCATCGTTCACGTGACCTCATGTACAACTCGGTTCTGCGCATGCGTGGTCGCTGCCAGAGAGACTCCTCCATGGACTCGGAGTCAGATCCGCAGCGAATCACCATGGGAACGCGTCCCAAGGGAACTAATCAGCGCGAGTGTCTCATGCAGTCGTACATTTGATGTCGGACTTGGAAGTCACGCTCAGAGAGGCACTCTGGAAGTCACGCTCAGAGAGGCACTCTGGAAGTCACGCTCAGAGAGGCACTCTGGAAGTCACGCTCAGAGAGGCACTCTGGAAGGGGCGCTCAGAGAGGCACTCTGGAAGAGGCGATGCCAGAGATCAAACGCGATGACAGACTGGATGACGGCGCCGGACAGCGGGGCGATGGTGGCAACCGTGAAGGCTTTGATGATCCACCACCAAGATGACTGACGTCAGAGATCACAGGTGTCAGACAACAAAGACACACCGAAGAGCATTTAACCCCACTTCACATCCCCACCCCATATCACTCACTTCACTTCATCTCCCCCAGAACAAACCACCCCACACACACCGCCAAAACCTCACCCTATTCAAAATGTCCTTTGAACCTATCTTTGAAGACAGTTTTGTTTCAACTAAGACGATGCCTACTCTCTAGTCTGGCACGTAATACAAGCCCTAAAACCCTTGCACGACAACTTCAAAAGCAGAATTTCGGAAGACAGAATCATCTGAGCGAATGAGATGGTCATATCTCAAGCGTTGGAACGCTGGACAAGACGCTCCTCGAGTGGCCACCGGAGGCAATGGGTGGCACAGAGGAGTGTCTCTAAAGAAATGGGATGACTAAATCCTAGGCAGGCAAAATCCTGGTTTGCCGTTCCCTCATAGCAAGCTCCACGGCCTTAGAGAGCTACCGAGGTGGGACTGTTGAAGACTTTTGACTTTAGCAGCCAGACTGTGCCTGTGGAGTACGTGTCATAGAGATGTAGACGCTTGGATCTCGGGCTCTCTTCAGTCCACCTATTTCACACTGGCTTGAATGACTGTGAGAGTTTGTCAAGCGGCTCGGTGATCAGGGGATAAAGTGTAAAGCAGTTTGAGACCCGAACATGGGTGATAGCGCGCTATATGAAAACACACGTATACCTTTACATCAAGGATTTCTGTGACAATTATTGCAGATCCAACACGTCAGTGCTTGATGTATCACAAGAAACCCGTGAAAACGACTAATGCGCCCTGTCAAAACAAATTTGACGGCGGTTTGGTATGGTAGATTGCATCCTGACGAGAAAAAAAGTTTTATTATGAATTCACATGAAGATATTTTTTTCGTTCTCTTTTTAAAATTTCCAAATAGGCTTTGAAATATATTTAATTGATCGTTCCATGTTGTTTAAGAACAGGAAGCTAGGTACACAAGATGTGCAACGTGGAGCAAAACTGTGTCACGACAGATTGTACATTTTTGTGTATCTCTCATCTCGACGTCTTTTCTCCTACCACTTCTTGTCGTCATGGCAACAAAGGCAAGTTGAAACCACCATGGACAGACAGCGCTGTGCGGACTGATTCCTGGCGTGGATGATTTCCATAGTGGCTACCCGATAATCGTTGCAGTTCTCTTCGCCGGACAATGTACTAGAGAGCAAATTCTGTGAAAGAAATTGTTTGAAACATCTCTTGCTGACATTTTTATTAAACTGTCTTGTCAGATTCCATGCTGAAAGCATTGTGATAATCCAGTATTTTTAATGCACGAATTCCCATGAAAACACAATTGCAGTTTCTTCAGAAGACTGCTTTTCAAAGCCTAAAAGTTTCGCTGACACGACTCATTGAAGAATGGTTGGATGGATGGATGTATAGATAGATCTTTGCGGCCTATCAGCCTTTTGTAGGCTGTGCAAGGCCATTAAGCACGAAAATCACTAGAATAATTTAAATTAAGCGCGAATCAAGTCACGATGTCCCTATTCACTCGCCTCTTACGAATCGCGTAGGGAGACGCGGTGGGTCTATTCCGACCCCCAACCCACAATGGGCATTAACTGACGGAATGAGCTAGAGAAAACACCATGGACGCATGATTCAAGGACGCCTGACGACGATGCAGTGCACATCTAAGCACGTCAAGAAAACCCTTTAACTTGCTTCCGTGAACTAGTCATGGATAACCAAAGCATTTTACAAAGAATGTCACTGATCTTCGATCTCTGTTTAAAAAATATTATAAACAAAATTACATTATGTGACGAGGGCATAGGAGTGGAGGAGAAAGGAAGGGAAGAAGGGAGGGTGAGAGTAGGAGTGAGTAGAGAATTGTCTGAGGTGCACATATTCCAACAACTGGCTTTGCAGTCATTCTTTTTCACTTATGAGCATAGCTTACACAATGTACTCCATTTGTTTTATGTGCTTATGATGCACACTCTTATTGCATCTCTACATATCTTGAAAACAAATTACTCCAGACAAAAGGTCTTGAGGTCCATCATGTATGGGATTATACTATGGGAAATTAGTTTTTCACTAGAATGATGAAATGATTCATCAATGTTTCTTCCTTGGATTACCAAAAAAGTCTATGTCAAAAAAGTGTTAAAATATAAATAAAGTACTTTCCACCATAGGAATCTTCTAAACTCGGAAGTCCGCAAAGAGATGTTGCAGAGTTTCCTCCTCTTTATTGCATATAGAACATAAGTCTCCATAAACGATGTTCATTTTGTGCAACAGCGCTTTTGAAGGGAGAATACCAAGCACGACCTTGAATTCATATTCCCTCATCCTAACTTCTGCACGCGTTGTAAATGGCAGGTTATCAATGTTGCCCAAGGGTGGTCAGTCATGTTTGACTTATTTTCCCATGTGCTCTGTGACTTGGGCCTTGTTTGCGTTTGTGTCAATATTTTGTAGTATTGACTTACTACTTTCCTATTCTTTCCAAGTAGGACGTAGCACCAAACAGGGAGGCCCTAACTCTCCTTACTTTTAAAGTTTGTATACCCTGCTTCCATTCATTGGTGATCATTCTAACGAAGTTTGCATACTGCAAGAAGTACCCGCCTACTTTGTATTCCTTCTTCAGACACTCCCGAGATTTAAATCTACCGTTGGGCTGCAGTATTTCTCCAAGGCACCCGATGTCAGTTTCACATTATAACTTTGTAATGTACGTTGTCAACTGAAAGTCGGGAGGATGTTTTCCGTAACACCCTTTCCTTTCCTACCTACTACGAATTTGTTTCAAGCTATGAGTACCTCTTCCAAAATATACATGCATATTTTTACCTTTTCTATATCTGATGTCTATTTGCATTTCAAAATCTAATCTATTGGGTAAGATGTTCAGTTCAGGCATTTACAAAATTATATCAACCCATTTTCGCTTGAAAGTATCACAAAACTAAAATAAACCCGTCATCCACAAACCTTTCTTGTAATATTGTGTGAGTACCCCTCTCTCTCTTAATTCTGTCTTTTTCTCCTGCCCAGATAAATCTACGGACTTCTTTTTGATTTTCTTGGAATTAAGCGTTTGGGGATATCATTAAATGTATGAGATAGTATAAGAATAAGCTTTGAGAGCCCTATTGTTTTATAATTAAAACATTTCCGTGTAAGGATAAGTTTCTCCTATCTTGCCAGGACAGCTTGGGTGTGCGCGTGGTCGAGCTAGTGGAGCAGGCCCGAAATAAGTCATACTACCACCGGTTCCAGCTAATAATGAGTCGTCTATTGGCTGTGGTCACATAAATAACTGATATTGCTGAAGAAGTGTTTTTTTGTATTTGTAGAAATTGTCGTAAGGAAACCGTTTATTCAGTGTGATCATAGGGGTGGGTGTGGGTGTGATAATTGCTACTCCGTGCATTAAAATTGCTCATTGAGAGTGAAGCATAAGAATAATCAATAGTCGATGAAAACCTTCCATGCCTGGGTTTTTTCTTTCTTTCTTTTTTAAAGCGACAATACAAGACAATTCTGTCGAGCTTATTCACTTTACTACTGTTACATATTTCGCGACAATTTTCAAATAAACGTAAATCGCGACGAACTCGGTCCATAGTCGTGATTATTTAGTTGACCCCTGCACTGTTGGCCTGGAGCATAGTCATCAGATGAAAAACAAGCTTTGACAAATGCCAATGAAATCTTTTGATACAGTTGCCCTTTCCTTAGAGAGACGGTTTTGTAAGAGAGGCCCCGTGCAGGCAATATCGAATATCAAAACCACACGGAAAATAACGAGAGTTCACTCAAGAAAACCAGACAAAATTTCACAGATTACGTACTTTTCAATAGAAACCCACCATATGTGTGTGGGTTTTTTTAATACTGACTGTGCACGGAGCGATATGAATTCAAATAAGGTTTTCGAATTACCCTACTGTTTCATCGATCAGTGTGTTTTTGTGTGTGTGTGTATGTGTGTGTATGTGTATGTGTGTGTGTGTGTGTGTATTATGTGTGTGTGTGTATGTGTGTGTGTATTTTCCATGAACACTCGGATGGTGATAGAACATGGTCGGCCAAAAAACTTACCTGATTGTCAAAGACATCGGTCAGGCAGTTGCTCCTAAGATTTGAACATGTGAAATGACAGATGTTGCAGAGGGTATCGTGTGTATTTCCTTTCATTCCTCCATTTCCATGTCATCCGTACCTTTTTCTTGGCATCAAACTGGGCGATTCGGTTCACCGTCGTGCTACACGCTAAAGCATGTGAATATGTGGCCTTAATGATGAGGCTCTTATCCTGATCTGTACTATCTTGTTTGGATGCTGTTTTTTGTCCTCATTTTATGATAACCGTGCACGAATTCGGGGTTAGTAGATTTGGGCGATAGTAAGAATTCAACACAAGTTTGATTTGCGTGCACAAGTATCCAGGCACCCATGCATACATACATGCATGCATACATACATACATACATACATACATACATACATACATACATACATACATACATACATACATACATACATACATACATACATACATACATACATACATACATACATACATACATACATACATACATACATACATACATACATACATACATACATACATACATACATACATACATACATACATACATACATACATACATACATACATACATGCATGCATGCATGCATGCATGCATGCATACATACATACATACATACACACACACACATACATACAAATATACATACATACATACATACATACATACATACACACATACATACATACATACATACATACATACATACATACATACATACATACATACATACATACATACATACATACATACATACACATACATACATATACATACATACATATACATACATACATACACACATACATACATACATACATACATACATACATACATACATACATACATACATACATACATACATACATACATACATACATACATACATACATACATACATACATACATACATACATACATACATACATACATACATACATACATACATACATACATACATACATACATACATACATACATACATACATACATACACATACATACATATACATACATACATACTCACAATATTACCCTTGACGCAAGTGTATATGCGCAAGGATACACATGCGCACGCACACGCAGCGGAGTGTGCGCACCTACTCACACGCACATACATACTCGTAAACTCTAACGCACACGTCACACGCGCGTGCGCACGCACTTACACACACACACGCACACACACACGCACATTTACACACACACACACACGCACACACACGCGCACATTCACACACACACACACACACACACACACACACACACACACACTAAATCGGACGGATGTATTATGTTTTGTAACGTACATTACAAATCGCAGTAAATTCCATTTTAATTAATATGCTTGTGCTTCGCCAATCGTGAAAACTGTTCTTGACTTCTGCGAGTGCAAGCGTGTACATTGTGTATATTTCAAATGATTTTATCTGAATGCTTTTCAGATTAAAACCGACAAGGATATAACAACAGCATAAGCTTCAAGTTTCACAAAATATGTTGATTTAAACAAATTCAATGCATCGCGCTCAATGAGATTTGAGGAATGCAGAGATTTTAAAGCTTTGCGCTTATCATTTACTGTCGTATACGGTTATCTGCGTCTAGAAAATTACATATCTACAGAGCCATCTTAGTCTAATCTTAGAATACAAATTTAATGTAGTCTGCTATAGCCAAGTGTATATACAAAATATTGTGCAAAAATATTACTAATATTATTGCTTCAAGATATTTTTTTTCTGTGGCAAATTAACCTCTTCAATTACGAGAATTTTCTAGATTAACTTTGTTTATGACTGTTGAACGTATTTAATGCTAACAATGTTATGTGAAATGAAATTAAAACAATGTTGAAAATGTTTGCGTCATACGTTATTTATCTTTGTGATTCTCTTTCTCTCTCATCCGCTCTCATCTTCCCACCCACTCTCTCTCTCTCTCTCTCTCTCTCTCTCTCTCTCTCTCTGTGTCTCTCTCTCTCTCTCTTTCGGACAACCTTCCTCCATCGATCTCTATCCTCTGTGGCTCGCTGTGAGTCAGCAAAGGTCAAGCCTGTCCACTCTTTGATGTTGTCTTCCCACCTCTTTCTCTGCCTGCCTCTGCTTCTCCCACCTGGTACGGTACCTTGCAGGATGGTCTTGACCAGCCCACTGTCTCTTGACACGTGACCGTACCACTTCAGCTTTCTGCTTTTCACGATTGAGAGCAGGTCTTCGTACTGTCCAAATGCTCTCCTGATCCTGTTGCTGACTTCCTCATTCGTGACATGGTCTTTATATGAGATGTTCAGAATCTTGCGGTAGCATCTCATTTCCAGGGCTTGTATCCGTCTCTGTAGTTCAGATGTGAGTGTTCAGGAATCGCATGCATACAAGAATACGGAGATGGTCAGAGCGCGCATGAGCCTGATCTTCGACGCGAGAATGATATTTCTGTCACGCCATATTGGCTTCAACTTTGCCAATGCTGCTGTTGTTTGTGCCATCCTGGACATTAACTCTGGTGGGCACTGGGCAGATGCTTCACACCTGTACGGGGAGATATCCCCGCCCTCCACGAGCCTCCCGCTGCTTTCCGGGTAGCCTTGGGAAAGGCAAAGGCTAAGGGAGCAAACCCTGAAGGAAAATGCGTGGGTGCTAACACGGCATCACTGGACGAAAGACCTCGCGATGCAGGTCACCGGCCAGGGCGGACAGGTCCCACGATGGATCCAACGCCCACGTGTTCACGACCAGGGCGACCCTCCAGGTGGGAGGACCTCGGCTGTGGTGGGGCTTGGAGAGGAATGGGCTCCGCCATGCTGTATCAGCCCCAGACACACCATATGATGATGATATATATATATATATATATATATATATATATATATATATATATATATATATATATATATATATATATACACACACTAGTCACAATAAGTTAAGGGTCACTCTTGAAATTTTTATGAAATTACAATTTGTTGCAATGCTAACTGAAAAAAGGAGTTACCAGACAAAAGCTTGACAGTGGTTGCGTATGACATTATTCTGCAGTGTGAAGGACCGTTTAGCGCGTTACCCTTTGTTAAAAAAGCGTTCACGTGCGGTACAACGAAGCCGTTTTGGGGAAAAAGCATGCAAATCGCTGACCAGTTACATTTGTAACACATGGCTGTTAAAATAATAATAAAATGCACGTGCCCGACCAATGTCTCATGACAGTTTTCAACGGTAGTTGGATAAAAAGGGAAACGAAAATGTTACCAAATTACTGCAGAGAAAGATATGGTCGCAAGAAGAAAGATGACGAATGTTGATCGTGGCCGAGCCCTGGGTTGGGCCCAGGATGGTGTTTCTCAAAGAGAAGTTGCCAGATGGTTGAGAGTGAGGCGCTGAATGACGGAAAGACTCCCTCTCAACCGTCTGTGTGTGTGTGGGTGTGTGTGTGTGAGTTTCTGTCCTCAACTGATCGTTCCTCTTTTATTCTCTCTCTCTATCTGTCTCTCTGTCTCTATCTGTCTCTCTCTCTCTCGCTCTCTCTCTCTCTCTGTCTCTCTCTCCCTGTCTCTCTCTATCTCTCTCTCTGCCTCTCTCTCTCTGTCTGTCTCTCTCTCTCTGTGTCTCTCTCTTTATGTCTGTCTGTCTCTCTCTCTCTGTTTCTCTCTCTGTCTCTCTGTCTATCTCTCTCTGTCTCTCTCTCTCTCTGTCTGTCTCTCTCTCTCTGTCTCTCTCTCTCTCTGTCTATCTCTCTCTCTGTCTGTCTCTCTCTCTGTATCTGTCTCTCTCTGTCTCTCTGTCTCTCTCTCTGTCTCTCTGTCTCTGTCTTTGTCTCTCTATCTCTCTCTCGCTCTGTCTCGCTCTGTGTCTCTGTCTCTTTCTGTCTCTCTCTTTCTGTGTCGTTCTGTGTCTGTCTCTTTCTCTGTCTCTTTCTTTGTCTCTTTCTCTCTCTGTGTGTCTCTCTCTCTCTGTGTCTCTCTTTCTCTCTCTCTGTGTCTCTCTCTCTGTCTCTCTTTCTCTCTCTATCTGTCTCTCTCTCTGTCTCTCTGTCTCTCCCTCTGTCTCTCTCTCTGTCTCTCCCTCTGTCTCTCTCTCTGTCTCTCTCTCTGCCTCTTTCTGTCTCTCTCTCTGTCTCTCTCTCTCTCTCTGTCTCTCTCTCTGTCTCTTTCTCTCTGTGTCTCTCTCTCTGTCTCTCTCTCGTTATATCTGTCTCTCTCTCTGTCTCTCTCTGTCTGTTTCTCTCTCTGTCTCTCTGTCTATCTCTCTCTGTCTCTCTGTCTATCTCTCTCTGTCTCTCTCTGTCTCTCTCTGTCTGTCTCTCTCTCTGTCTGTCTCTCTCTCTGTCTCTGTCTCTCTCTCTGTCTCTCTGTCTCTCTGTCTCTGTCTTTGTCTCTCTATCTCTCTCTCGCTCTGTCTCGCTCTGTGTCTCTGTCTCTTTCTCTGTCTCTCTCTGTCTCTCTCTCTGTGTCGCTCTGTGTCTGTCTCTTTCTCTGTCTCTTTCTCTGTCTCTTTCTCTCTCTCTGTGTCTCTCTCGGTGTCTCTCTCTCTCTGTGTCTCTCTCTGTCTCTCTTTCTCTCTCTCTCTGTCTCTCTCTCTGTCTCTCTGCCTCTCCCTCTGTCTCTCCCTCTGTCTCTCTCTCTGTCTCTCTCTCTGCCTCTTTCTGTCTCTCTCTCTGTCTCTCTCTCTCTGTCTCTCTCTCTCTCTTTCTCTCTCTCTTTCTCTCTCTCTCCCTCTCTTTATTGACATATTAAGTGACTTCAAAGAAAAGGGTTTTCTATGAGGGGGAAAAGACTTTGGAGTCAGGGGAATGATATTTTGCAGACGCAGATGCTGGCAGCGGGATTACAGTCGCAAAAAACAAACAAAAAACGAAAAAGTCACCAGAGCAAGTAGCATTGTGAGATACAAAAGTTTGACAACTGTTTCCTAAAGATATAGAAGTGTACGGCATTGATTAAATTGCAAACCGAGAACATTCGTTCTATGAATGGTGTTAATTAAACTTTGAATCCAATGTAATTCAGTAAGAGCATCCAACCGCCTGAGGTAACTTAATGGATACGAATGCAACACGGTGTTGGTAATTCGAGGTGTGACGTCAGCGGCTCACTGTCAGCAAAGATTATAGGTTACACAAAGATAGCTCATGCCGAGCTTTTGCTATATAAAGTTACAAGACGCTCGGAAACGCAGCGCACCAAGCGGGAATGAATATGGGTGAATCAAGGAAAGTAATCACACCGCTTAGAGACATGTAAAAACTGCTTGTTTGTCGACGCATTTCTGATGCGTTCCAATAATGTTTGTGAATAAATTTACGGTGCAATGTGTAATAAAATGATTTGCTGCAATAATGGGGGTGTTTTGGCTTTGTTTTTTGTAGCAGGCGTTGTAAAACCGAAATATTTGGTTCATCGAAATGGATGGTTCTGCGCATGTCCGTGAGCGTATAGTCCGTTTCAACACTCACACACACACACACACACACACACACACACACACACACACACACACACACACACACACACATATACTCACACACACTCACACTCTCTTACTCAATCACTCACTGAACCACCAATCCATCCACTTACGTGCAACCACGCGCGCACACTGATACACAGCTGTGGAATCGTATAGACAGATAGCTAGAAACGATCCAGGTCGTTCCGTTTGAACTTTTCAGCTTGCTACCTCCAAAGTCACCATTGAAAGGATGAAGGACGAAAACAACTCACCACTTTAATGATTACATGGCACTTCACATTGAATCACTTCACATGATTCCTTCACATTGTCAGTCCAGCTCTTCTTCTGTCGGCCGCGACGTCGCCCACCCTTTAATGCTCTCTGAAGTATGGTCTTGCACAGGGAGTCGTGTCTGGTGATGTGACCAAACCAGGCAAGCTTGCGTTGCTTGACGGTTGCCAGGAGGGGTTCCTGAGCATGTTCCGCACATACTCGTAGGAGATGCGGAGCAATCTGCGCAGGCATTTCATCTCGAAGGCCTGGATCCTTCGCTCCGTGTCAGCGTGTAGCGTCCAGGTCTCACAGCCGTAGAGGACGATGGAGACCACAAGGGACTTGCAGAGCCTGTACTTGGTGGAGAAGCTGATGAAGCTGTTTGTCCACAACCTGCTTAGTCTGGCCATCGCTGAGGTTGCCATGGCGATTCTGATGCGGACCTCAGCTGACTGCTTTGTAGTGTTTGTAAAAGTCTTTGCTGGTTTTAAGAGATTGTTTTAAGGACGCATTTTTATTAAGATCATTTTATCGATTTATAGTTTAATTTTAAAAAGCTTTCAAATTTAATAAATTTTACTATATGATTAAAAACATGGCACCCAAGGTAGCTGTGCGATTATATTTGCGTAGTGAAATAAACTTGAAAAGCATTGAACCTTTAGATGGCAATGTCGTGTTATAAAAAAGTGCAACATGCGGGAGTAATATTATACATATTTGTGATCTGTTAGCTTTAAAAGGTTAATAAATCATCAAAGCCAAAGTTTTAAACAAATCGGAGGACAGTATTGAAACTGGCACAAGAATCCATCAGATTACGCCCATATCTGACAATAACAGATTATGTTCTTTTCCAAAGCTCACACTCAAGCACTGATTAAATGTATTTGTTTTTAAACGATTTAATCATAGAGATTATTCGCAAAATCCATCAGCTGATGTGATGAAAGTTCAAAATAGTTGAATATTAAACCTCGCTTTAAAAGGTTTGGCGGAGTCTAAGAAGAGCTGTGCAAACTGCGGGAATAAACTGCGGGAGTAAGATTTAGGTTTGAATGCACCACGAAGCCGCATTGCCAATACTTCTCATCAAGTTGTGATCGTGCCTATGAAAAGAAGACTCAAGATAAAACAAATACAAAATGAGATACTTGAATCTCAGTATTGTTCATTTATTAACGCGTTTTCTAGAAGGAAAAAAAGCCCGTTCATCGAGGAAATCTTTAATGTTTTACACTAATGTGAAAATCAGAGGATGTATACGTGACTCTGCTGTGATAACTTAACTTGGCTTTTTCTCGAAAACAGTTATTCGAACATTAGCATTGTTTTCAGGCAAAGTCGCTTGTGTGCGAAAGCCTTAGCAAAATGACATTATGTTTCCACTCACGTGTTGTTTTTATGGCTTTGGTGCAAGATGAGACAGCACTAAAATGAATTTATATTTAAAAACATCTAGACATCCCTACTTCAAGAAAATATGATCTGCTCTTTGTAACGTTAATCGTTTTGCTTGGTTAACTTTTATCAGCAGAAATGGTATCCATGTATCAAATATACATGGCTGACACTTTGAACAGATTTGCTCGACACAGCAGTTTATTTCCTTTCGAGACTGAAATACTCTTTGCATGAGAGATAAGTCTGTCAGTCGTCGTCTAGACTGTTTGCAAGCGAATGTACCTCTTTCTCTCTCTTGCGACACCTTTGATCCCCATCGCAATCCCACTCAGCCTGTGGTCCTGCGCCTTCTCAAGGTTTTCGGATTTAATGGGTTAAGCTGACCCATGCGTGGGCAGATGACGAGGAAAAGGTCACACTGTCTTTGTTTGCTTGTAAAAGGCATGAAGCAAATACATTCTGCCAAATTTTGAGACTTGAAATAAAATACTTTTATCATGTACTTCTTCCCCATTGTCTACTGCTCCTCTAACGCTGCATACACGATACGGAATACGCAACATATTTATTGTTTTGTCATATACAGAAAGTCTAGTCTGTCCTGAGAGACAGGAACATATCTGAACAAAACTAAGAGAGAAAAAAACTGCCAGGAAACACACAGAGACTCTTTCTCTTTCTGCCTCTCTGCCTCTCTGCTCCTTCCTCCCTCTCTCTCTCTCTCTCTCTCTCTCTCTTCTCTCTCTCTCTCTCTTTTCTCTCTCTCACTCTCTCTCCTTTCTCTCTCTCTCTCTCTCTCTCCTCACTTTCTGCCTTCTCTCTTTCTTTCATTACTTTCTCTCTCTCTTTTTGTCTCTCTCATTTTTTCTTTCACCCTCCACATTTACTCTCCTCTCTTGTAATCTCTTGGCTTCTTGTCTTCATTCGCTCTTCGCTCCTCGCCTCTCTCTCTCTCTCTCGTCTCTCTCTCGTCATCCCGCCCCTAACCACCTCCACCTCCCTGCCCTCCCTCTCAATCCTCGCTCCCTCCCTCCCGCCTCCCTCCCTGCATCTCGCCCCCTCCATCCCTTTCAACCCCCCCTCTCTCACTCGCCTCCCTTTTAGGCCCTCTTTCTCTCCCTCTCACATTTTAAAAAACCCTCTCTTGCGTCCATCCCCTCCCTCCCTCCTCCTCCCTCCCTCCCTACCACTCCCTCCCTCCCCTCCACCCTCCCTCCCTCCACGTCCCTCCCTCCCTCCACCTCCCACACCTCCTCCCTCCTCCCCCCTCCCCCTCCCCTCTCCTCTCTCTCTCTCTTCTCTCTTCTCTTCCTCTCTCATCTCTCTCTCTCTCTCTCTTCTCTCTCTCTTCTCTTTCTCTCTCCCTTTCTCTCTCTCTCTCTCTCTCTCTCTCTCTCTTTCTCCCCCCCCTCTCCCTCTCTCTCTTTTCTCTCCCCCCCCCTCTTTCTCTCTTCTTTTCCCCCCTCTCTCAAGTCATACACTTTTTCTATTTCTTTAGTTTGAATAATCACTGAGCATTATACGATGGAAAACATTTGAAACAAACTCTAAGAGATTTGATTCAATGTTAGAATGCATTAGTTTTTAAATTATTTTTAAAAATATGATACTCTGAAACATTCCAGTAAACTGTTCCATAATTTTGGCAACTTTTCTAGCTGAAGTTTTTTAACTGTTCAGTATGTTTGATACTGTTCGGAGGTGATTGCTGCTGAACGATCGTAAAGTTGTATTGTTATATGCATAGTGCAGGAGTTGTTGGAGATAGGAAGAAACTGTCGTTGCTGGCGATGGCTTTACGAGATACCAGACCTTGGGTCTTCCTCAGATTGCGCATCGACTGGAGAATGCACGAACGGGCACTGTTGATTGTACTACTTTAGAGAGTGTAACTGTGTACAATACAATACAATACAATGCAATACAATACAATACAATACAATGCAATACAATACAATACAATACAATACAATACAATACAATACAATACAATACAATGACAACAATAAAGCTTTATACCCTTTAAGTCATAATTTATAATGATTCAGACAGACCAGTTTATAAGGGATTACTTGTAGTACAACTACATCTTATTTACTCACAAGCAAGTCTATCAACCATCATAGGCGATTAAGGTTAATTGGGTAAGAAACACAAAATCATTTAGCATTAAAAGATGCTCACTAATGTGCAGTCAGTATACTAAATATTGTTTTAAGAAATGCGACAAATACACAAAATTACAAAAGTATGAATAGTTTTTCTATACATTCCAGACATGTATTATTAATATTACGTTTTAAAAATTCGAATACTTTTTATTATAAACAAAGGTTAAATGCATGCTTTAAAATATTATGAATAAAAATTACTGTAAACAGTAGACGAAATGATATATCCGAATCCACTATTTACATTTTAATATGAATGAAATGTTAACTATGCATGGCCAAATTTGTACACGACAAACCCTTATACCTTATAAAATCACGGTAAATTTCACTTACGGTCACAATTTGACTTTACAAGTAAATAATACCAAAAGCACTCAAAACACTTGATATGAATAGTTGTGTTTATTGGCACAATTGAAGGTTAAAAAGCGGAAATCAAATATATAATTAATTCAATGTCAGCAACAATTTCTTATTTTGAAAAATTAAATACTGCAATATGCTGAAAACAAGTGATGTGGATGTCACTGGTGTAATAATAATAATAATGTGTGGATTTATATAGCGCCTTACCATGAGTTAAGACATGCTCAAGGCGCATACATACACAACCATTAGAATAGTCAATCACATCCAAGGTAACTTAATAAACTGATATATGTTTTCTAGATCTTTTCGTCCGTCAGCACACTGAAAATATGAAAGTCCCCACGACTATTTGCGTCTCCTTACAAGATGTGTTCTGTCTTCAGGAAGCCCTCATGTCACCTGTTCGCAAGTTAGCTATAGGGTAGCTGTCAGGTATGTAAAAATGTACGTTTCGTTTTTAGATCTCTCATCTCAATATCGTTGCAACAATGTTTTATATAGCCACAAATTGTATTGACCTTTTTCCACAAAATATCAGGATTTCTTTTTTGTGATTTTGAAATGGCAGATGAGTTGTTACGTCAAGGATGTCATGCAAACAAGGCAAGAGATGGGCGGGGCAAAAATCACACGAGAGGAAAACAAGAAGAGCCCACGACGCAAATACGTCATGTTGAAGACAATTTTGGAGACTTTTACATCATTGGGCTTTCTTAAGTAATTCTTACGCCAGACGGCGGGCCAAAAACCTAAGTCCACCAAGATTGCGCATCAGCTGCTCTCTATGGGTCATCCTGCTTTTCTTGCCTCGAACTTTCCTTCCGTTCGTAGCATTACATCTGCAAAAGAGCGAAAGAGATGAAGTAAGCAGAAAAATAAATCCCAGCCAATGCTTCGCTCTCGTTCCTGGCATTCCTGTTTAAAAAGCAACAAGCCCACGGCGAAACTTGGAGATCTGGATGACTGAAAAATGTTGGAGTCCACGCAAGCCTTTGTCTGGCGTATGAAACTTCGTAAAGAAAAGACGCCTGATGTCAATCGACTTTCTCTTCCATCAGCCAAGATGCAGTACTTCCGCCGCACGGCTACGAACAATGGTCAGCAGGTCGTGAAAAAAGCGCTGGCTCTGCGAAAAAGCAAATCTAGTTTCGCGGGGAAAAGGTCTCCGCCATTATGGTCCATTCACTTGTCAAGAAACATACCGATGCGGATGGAGAACGCTTCGTTCTTCGGTTTCCCTCGTCAGCTCAAGCGCGGAAATGGACTAGACACCTTCACAATGGAACTGAATGCTCTCACAACAACGGGTAAAAAAAGGCTCGTGGTGTTGTTGTTCCCGAGGCTTTATGTCTGCATCCCCGATGGTAAGAGTTAGGGCCAGGCAACAGCCAGGAAGACAGGCATCTGCGTTTGAGTATCTTGTGTCTTTTTCCACTGTTAGAGGGTACTGGGTTGTTTTAGATGGCAAGTGACGAAATAGTAGCCTATATTTCTCAAAACATACAAATTCCAAGCTTGCTTGTTGCAAGTCTTTTTCAAGTGCGACGTGGTCTACAAACTCTGTTGATCATTATTTCGTAAATATCAAGAATGATCTGACATTTGCCTCGTGCGCTTGCGAGTTCATCCATTAAATGACCGATACGTTCCCGCGCGAATTTTAAGTCGCACTTGTTTCCACTGCTGCAACGGTCTGGTGAAAAAACATATGCAGGACTTCTGTTGTTCACTCAAGAAAGGTGCCAACATCGTCAGCGTTTTCGCAGAAAAGCTGTTTACTTGGAATCGTATGGGTGTCTCTTCGTCAGTGTCAGTAACTTTTCAGTCATAAAGCCTCAACCAATCTGAAGAATTCGGAACTTTGCAGTGTCCCCTCAGTTCTTGTCTTTTCCATCTTTTTTTTCAATTTTTTTTTACCACTACTCTCATCATGCATAGTCAAACAGCTGAATCAAAAATATTTTGCTCATCATGTTCAACGGCGGCATTTGACTGACAGAGAGCAACCGGATGACAGATATTCATCATTCACGTGTGATTTGCTAAACTGCATCAACGGAATAGCATAAACAAACAAACAAACAAATATAAGTCAAACTGTTAGGTAGCTCAGTCTGAGAAGTATGAGTAGGAACCCTGCAGAGACACAAAGTGACTGACAGCTTTCATCACCGGTCGAGTTTCGCCACGATGGACGTCATGTATTTGTCCTACTAATTTTTTTGTTTTTGTTTGACTCACTTCTGTCCAAGAGGTGTTTATTTGGTGTGGTGTTTTACAGCAGCAGACTGGCATAATGTAGCGATAGATCCTTTGGGAGTTTAGGCGCTTCCCGGGCTCTTCCATCACGTCCCATGGGGCTACAACAGGACATTAACTTCATAAGAAGCGAGACAACTGACGGTCTTCAGAGGAAGATCTAAGACATCAGCCTCCTGGGAAATGATGCTTGGTGCCATTGTGTCGGCAGCCAGACTCTGAAGAATCTCTCATACCTTGGGGGACAAGAAATGTCTTCAGGGTGTCCTTCTTCCTTCTCACTCATTTCCTTTCTGTGCTGTTGCTGAATTGGAATGGGTTATCAAAGAGTGGAAACGGAACGCATGACTCATTTCCATGGAGGTGTCAACATTTTTCATTGTGCGTATGTCAGAGAAATGACTTAGAAACGGAACGTGCGTCATCAGTAAATGAATGTTTCATTTTGATGGAGGTGTCAACATTTTCCATTGTGCGCATGTCAGAGAAATGACGTAGAAACGGAACGTGCGTCATCAGTAAATGCACGTTTCATTTCGATGGGGGTGTCAACATTTTCAGTGTACTTATGTCAGAGAAATGGCATAGAAACTGAACGTGCGTCCAGTAAATGTTTAATTCCGATGGGGGTGTCAACATTCAGAATGTGTATATGTCAGAGAAATAGCATAGAAACTGAACGTGCGTCATTAGTAAATCTATCATGTCGATGGAGTTGTCAACCTTTTAAAATGCGCATATGTCTTAGCAGGGCTTTCAAGCTCACTTGCAGTATCAGCAGCTGTTTCTGCAGTGAAGCTTATGGAGTCAAAAGTCAAGGCCATTGTGGGGCGAGGGAATGATGACGTTGAGGCCCGTGAAGTTTGCGCAACATCAGGAGTATTTTCAAATTCGATATTCGCGACTGCGTCGACGCCTTTTTTAACAAGGTGCCGAAAAGTTTGCTCACCAAAGTCACGGAGCCTCCGTACACACCGCAGGTCGCGTCGGAGCTGTGCGGGAGGCTTTCTTCTCCAGTGCCCTCGACGTGCCTCGCTTGCCAGCAATGGCTGCCCCTCGCTTGGCCATGGAGAGGCGGTGTGGACAGAGATCATGTTTCACCAGTAAATGTCTGAGTTTGACGTGGGTGTCAACATTTTAGAAACATGCTTATGCAACCTCCAGAAAGTGAGGAAAAACACAATTTAGAGGGAGAACATTGAATAAGTTGAAACGACTTTGATCAAACCAAATTAAGCCAAGTGGTTTTGAATAGATTGAAAGAGATTGAAGAAATTCAATTGAAAGAGCACACTAATTAAAGCGCAATTTGACCTGAATTGAAATAATTTGAATTTGTTTGAAAAGAGTTAAAATAAGTGAAAATGGATTCAACTAAGTCGAATCGCTGGGAACAGAACTGTGTTTAATTAAGTTAAGCCGAATTAAGTTGTATTGAGGCGAACTGAATTACACAAATCTCGAATACATTTCAATGGAAACAAACCAAATTAGTTACAAGAAAATTTCGCTCAAAGAAGCAAATTTATATCAATATGAATTATGCTGAACTGAACGATACCAAACTGAACTGAACTACTCAAATGAACTCAAGTGAACCCAATCGAGATAGACTCTAAATGTTCCTGACCAAATTAATGCATGTTTACTTGAATTAAACTAATCGATCTTGACCAAACAAAACTCAACTTCGGTGAAAAGCACATCTGGTTCTACGCTGTCGATAATTATTTCCTTCATTAGAGTGAAGGAAAGATTGAGAGGTAAAATGAAAAAAGTATCAGGGGAAATTTGGCTGCAAAACTTGGCAAGAGGAGAATTCCACACAGAGGCAAAATGAGAAAGGAAGAGAACACCCTAAAGAGAATTGAATTTTAGCGACAGGAAGACGACGAAATGTGACAAAACATCAGGGACAGGAATCGAGAGGATCCAAAATCATAGAAGAAAGATTTATACAGCGAAGTAAATTGGCAATATTCTCAGGACAGAAGGGGGTGACTTGAATTACATTATCTAATGTGGAAGAAAACTGAAGAAAATCAGTTAATGCCCCGAAGGAAAAGAAGAGCTGGGTGATGAGAACTGTAATATTTCGTACGTGTACTTTGGTGAAAGATTTCTCAAACTGAACTTTTGGCAATGGTAAGAGAGCACAGTTTTCACGAGCACAAACATCGAAATAACAGCATTGTCATTATTCCTTGACAAGAACATGAAATAGGTTTCAACAGGATAACATTCTTTGTTGCATATGACGGCGTCTTTCATTTGTGATTGAGAATGTATCTCCATATAAGCGCCTTCAGTTCCACGCTTTGAACACAGCGAACGTGGTATACAATACTGGCTTTAAATTAGTGAATTTGTATGTGTTGTATCTCTGTTTATATCCATCGCAATATTAGACAGATATATAGAAAGACGGACAGACGGACGGACGGACGCACGGACGCACGGACGGACGGACAGACAGACAGACAGACAGACCCACACAGACAGAAAGACAGACAGACAGACACAGACAGACAGACAGACAGACACAGACAGACAGGCAGACAGACAGACAGACAGACAGACAGACAGACAGACAGACAGACAGACAGACAGACAGACACATAGACAGACACATAGACAGACAGACAGACAGACACACAGACACACAGACAGACAGACAGACAGACAAACAGACAGACAGACACACAGACAGACAGACAGACAGACAGACAGACACACACACACAGACACACAGACAGACATACACACAGACAGACAGACAGACAGACAGACAGACACACACACACAGAAAAACACACACACACAGACATACACACACACACACACACACACACATACACACACAGATACGTAGACACATACAGAAACACAGACAGACAGACAGACACACAGACAGACAGACAGACAGACAGACAGACAGACAGACAGACAGACAGACAGACACACACACACAGACAGACACACAGACACACAGACAGACAGACACACAGAAAGACAGACAGACACACAGACAGACACACAGACACACCGACAGACAGACACACTGACAGACGGACAGACAGACAGACAGACAGACACACAGACAGACAGACAGACAGACAGACAGACAGACAGACAGACAGACAGACAGACACACTGTCGAGTTATCTACGGGCTAGAGATAGGTTCATCCTCAGAGAGACGACATAGCCGCCCTCGAGGGGAGAGACCTTTAGATAACAATGAGTTTACAAACTAAACTCGACCACCACTCCTTGGGGGGACACCACAAACATCAAGCATGTCAAGCAACAAGTGAATAAAAGACCACTGAATCGGGGTACAAATAAACAAATCAACTTTAATCATCAAAAATGAAATGACAACAAATTCACATCGGAAAGGTTCTCTCAAGCCAAGCGATCCCTGAACACAGCAACCTGGGATCAAATTACACGAGGGTAAACGCACATGTCACCCCGTGGTAATAGGGGAAAAACCCCTCCCCTCCTTCTTCCATCATTACACCAGAAACTGAAATAAATTCATACAACAACTCAAATCCCAAAATCCACAACTCCTTCTACCACTCGTTCTGACAAACTCCTTCAGAACAGTGATAAACTTCCCCAGAAATAGAAGTGAAAACAATCCACAGGATATGACAGCCAGTCACTCCCACTTCCATACACAACAACTCTCACGGCTTTTCAAAAGATATTTAACAAACCCCGTTAAATAAGCCTA
>JAWQFJ010002998.1:67913-71148 GCA_034096865.1 Theodoxus fluviatilis | reverse complement strand
CGACTCGAGCGCGAGCAGCTAAGTGAGAGAAGGAGAGCGAGATCGAGCGCGAGCAGCTAGAGAGAAGAGAGAGAGGTAGAGAGAGAGAGAGAGCAGGCGAGCGGAGAGGAGGAGAGAGAGAAAGAGAGCGAAAGAAAGAGAGAGAGCGAAAGAGCGAGAGAGAGCGAGATAAAAAGAGAGAGAGAAAGAAAGAGAGCGAGAGAAAGAAAGAGAGAGAGAGAGCGAGAGAGAGAGAGAGAGAGAAGGAAGGGGAGGAGAGAGAGAGAAAGAGAGAGAGTCAGACATACTGACAGACAGATAAAGGAAAGAGTAGAAGAGACTCCAATAAGACAAATACAGAGAAGGAGCGAGGAGAGAGAGAGAGAGGAACGACGTGGCATTTGCAAAGGCAGGATTCCACTGCTGTTCGTGTGTGCTCATGCACGCTGAAGCAGAGAAGCAGTCGCTCCCCTCACTCGCAGTGTGACAGGACAACACTGCAGTAAGCACACTTTTCAAGTCTTCCATACAGGCAGAGAAAGTGTCCTTGGTCTTCAGATGTAATAGAAATATAATTTGAAATTGCTGAGTCGGGAGATTGAAAATTTAACAAACATCCACTTTCAAGTGTTTGGTGTACAGATCATTGTAGTTCTTGTGTATGGTGCGGAATATACACGTAAAAGTTACATGACTGCAGTGTTAGTGAAGCTCCCTGTAGGCTTGCCACGATAACAAACTCTCTGCGTTTGTATTTGTAGGCATACTCCAAATGCCCAGGTACGTGTCTGGAGACCTAGGACAGTACAACCTTGCCAGAAATGCCATTTTCAGAGTGTTCAATACTGGCTAAGATTAATCACCTTGCAGGAAGAAAGGTTCCATTCAAGGTCTATAACATTATATGACATGTGATAAAGACAACTAGGGCTCAGAGAATGCGAAATGTACTTTGTAATAATGGTTTTGAGGAAGTACGGTATAGGCAAAATGTGAACGACATGCAAACGTTACGAGAGAATGGAAGATTAGCATGCTGGAGGAGTATGAAAGGAAATGGGCTTCCACTTTGTTTCAAGGCAGACGGTACAGTGCCTACTGATCTTTCAAGACATCCAGGTGTACATACAAATATCTATTTTGTGCTTATTAGGACAGTTTACAGAGATGCTCTCATGCGAGTCCGATGGGAGTCTGTGGTTGTCCACACACGTGATGTGACACCAACTCGAGGCCAATAGTGGTCATTTTATCTGCCGCTGTGCCAAGAAAAATATGAAGACAAGAAACACTTCTTGTTGGAGTGCCTAGCCCTTGGGCGCGTATGTTTGGCCCAAAACCTCGAGAGAATCGCGAGGGCTAGGCGTTTCCTACGTTCCTCGCTCATAAGGACGCACTCGCCGTGAAGGCGGGAGGCCGAGGGAGGTCCGGAGCTCCCTCGATGCTTCCCGCTGCAGTGACCCGGATGAGCCAAAATGGCGGAGACAGTGTGTGTTGGGCTGGTGTTCGGAGATAACAGTGCCTGTAATGTGCTTCTCAGGGTCCGAGAATGGAAAAGTGTTCGTACACGGAAGTATTTGCTGTTCGAGTGTTCATTTGTATATTTTGAGGGGTAGGCGTATAGTTTATTTCTGGACATACACTGCCGAACATTTTTTTTCGCTTGCAAACACGCAACACCGTATACGTACGCTCTATGAATTATGTCCCTTGAATTGATCAAAATGAATCGAGGCCTAACATTTTAGACAGAATTGTCTACAGTTGAATCCGGGTGACATTTTTTCGTGGAAAAATTTCCCGTGCCATTCGATATGACACCACGGTGTGTTCTATGAAGTGAAAACCTAATGTGAAATCTGTATCGTCAGTTATGTTGTCTGTCGGCAACTTCTTCACCGACTCTGGCGCCGGGACGCAGCCATGTTCTTCCGCCTTGCCAGTTGAGGATTGGCCGTTTTTCTAGCTGTAGGAGCGTCTCACTCGCCCTCGACTATCCATTCAGGTAGAATCTCGGAATTTTGGGCCTAACAAATGCGCCCTATGATTTCAGTCAAACATACGGCTGGAGTTTATGAACATATGACCAGCTCAAAGTTGTTCATGTTTTACTATCATTACAGAATGATACTGTCACCAGAAGTGTTTTGATATACCTGTACAAGACATTGCAATGGTGCAGCGAGTCAAAGAGTCTATACACAAAGAATTCATGAAAATATTGTAATTTAATGTGACGTGACGTGATATGACGGGACGGGACGTAACGCTATATGATGTGACGTGATATGATGTGACGTGACGTGACGTGATATGATGTGACGTGATGTGATGTGACGTGACGTAACGTGCTATGACGTGATATGACGTGACGTGATGTAACGTGATATGATGTGACGTGACGTGATACGATGTGACGTGACGTGACGTGATATGATGTGATGTGACGTGCTGTGATGTGACGTGACGTGATATGATGTGACGTGACGTGATATGATGTGACGTGACGTAACGTGATATGATGTGATGTGACCTGATGTGACGTGACGTGCCGTCATGTGTCCAGTTAGGCAAAGGGCTGGAGGCCTAACAGTGAAGGATTTTTTGTATCGTATCATATCGTGTCGTATCGAATTGCATCAAACCGAACAGTTCAACAACAAAACGCTCTAGGCAAACAGACACTTTCTCATGTGAACTGCCAAGCTACAATGCCGAGCGTTGTCCTCACAGTCGTGCTGCCGGGTTGTGGAGGAGGCAAGGGTGGCTGTAGGAGGAGGCAAGGAGGCAGGGTGTGCCCTTGGTGACGTGGCTGTCTCTCCGCCTGCTTATATTATGTTATAATGGCAGCTCTGCGTATGTAGATGTGCGACTGCTGTCTCTCCGCCTGCTTATATTATGTTATAATGGCAGCTCTGCGTATGTAGATGTGTGACTGCTGTCTCTCCGCCTGCTTATATTATGTTATAATGGCAGCTCTGCGTATGTAGATGTGCGACTGCTGTCTCTCCGCCTGCTTATATTATGTTATAATGGCAGCTCTGCGTATGTAGATGTGCGACTGCTGTCTCTCCACCTGCTTATATTATGTTATAATGGCAGCTCTGCGTATGTAGATGTGTGACGGCTGTCTCTCCGCCTGCTTATATTATGTTATTATGGCAGCTCTGCGTATGTAGATGTGTGACTGCTGTCTCTCCGCCTGCTTATATTATGTTATAATGGCAGCTCTGCGTATGTAGATGTGCGACTGCTG
>JAWQFJ010002998.1:50413-62913 GCA_034096865.1 Theodoxus fluviatilis | reverse complement strand
ATGTACGCACAAATTGGTGCGATAATTGCGTCTCCATTTTCACCACGACGTCGATACTCCTGCATCTATTGACATGAGGTAGAATAGACAAGTAGATACTTCGCACTACAACCTTTTCACAGCTGGTGTGAGGATCGATAGTCCCACCGTTAATTACTGATGTGTTTGCAATGAGATATAATTGTTCACAAATTGCGCGACAATTTGCCTACCAACAGCAATGGCCATGCCTTCCAAAACTGCATAACTTTTACTAATGAGACAGGTAGACGTCGCTTTTTGTGAAGTCTTGACAGGCTGTTGCTGCACTGCGCAGTAGGAGGCCTGGGCTATTGACGAATGGTGCGAAGACCCTTCTCTATAAAGGGAGTCCCCCAGCCCTTGTGCAGAGTGTCAAATCTCACGTTCTCAATCTTCAAACATGCGTGCTTACTACGTTGTGGCCGCGACTCTGATGCTGCTGATGCTGACCTCGGCTCAGGTTGGTGGGCAGAATCCAGGTAGGAACTCGACTTTCCTGAGTGCTCTGCGCCGGGGTTCGGCTTTTAGTTTTGGTCTTGCATGGAATGGTTGATTGCAGACTGATGAATAGCGCGGGGACTTGTAAAATGCACACTGTATTCGAGAAGGTATTGAAGTGGTGCACCTCGTTGACGAGATGGCCGTGAACGTTCATTGTCCACTTCTGCTTTGCTTAAGAAGAAGAAGAAAAAGAAGATAAGTTCATGTCCACATTCTTACTTATGCTGGCAAGCTCTCTGAGAGCCAGAGTAAACGCGAAAGTAATGTCATTATTAAATTCGTTTATGAACTCATAAGCACGGTCTTTTCGGCTATCGTCACAGATCCTTTTCCCCCCACGTCTTCAACATCGTAAGCACCGTCACCAGCTGTGATCTAAATAGGTATTGGTAGTTTCTAAAACCGGACGGGATCGTTTGTAGTCGCAGCTATCGTAACAGATATACTTTTGGTTGTCATCATCTCCGTGACAAAAACTTGGGAGACCTACTTGTACACTCCCAACTACGCTATCCGTCCACCTGCTCCCCCACAACACCTGGCACCACACCTCGCAATGTTGCCAAGTTCCCGCTGTGCCCACCTCTCACCATCCGACATGGTGCGCTCACACCAAACATCCGTCACTGTCAAACATCCCGTCACATGCACAAACCCAAACATCATCCTTGACATCTCCTACTCTGCCTGTCCCGGCGTTCTGTACGTTGGCAAGACAGAACACACACTCAACACCAGAATCAGATAACACCTTGCCGACACGCACCACAACAGAACCGCTCCAGTTGCGTCACACTTCAATAGATTAATGGATGGATGGACAGTGTTTTACGGCCTATCAGCCTTGTAGGCTATGTAAGGCCATTTAGCACGAAAATCACTAGAACGGTTTAGAGTAAACGCTAATCAAGTCACGGTGTCCCTAGTTATTCGCCTCTTACGAATCGCGTAGGGAGACACGGTGGGTCAATTCTTACCCCGAACCCACACGGGGTTCACACTTCAACAGCCCCTCAAACTATCTTGCAATCATCTAAGAACCAGTATGCATCCTGTGGCAGGCAAAAGGAGATTCAGTAAAACGAAAATTAATAGAACACTACTTCATCACTTCCTTTGACACTAACTAACCTGAAGAGTTAACTTTCCAACACCCCTCCCTCTCTCTCCCTCTCCCCTTGGTCACCTCCACCCTTCCCCTCTTCCATGGTAACCTGATTTTCACGTTCATATGTGTGTGTGTGTGTGTGTGTGTGTGTGTGTGTGTGTGTGCGCGCGTGTTTTATGTGTTTGTGTGTCTGTGTGTGTGTTTGTTTGTGTGTGTGTGTGTGTGTGTGTGTGTGTGTGTGTCTGCTTGTGTACCTTTATGTGTGTTTCTGCACAAGTGTTTATATATGTGTATGTATGCCCATGTTTGTGTGTGTTCCCATTCGTGCACGTGCATGTGCTGGTATGAGTATTTTTCATTGGACATATGTGTTTCCATGCATGTGTGTGTGCTCCTGCATGTGTATGTTTGTGAGTGCATGTTTGTGCGTGTGCACATGTATGTTTGTGCATACACACACACACACACACACACACACACACACACACATACACACACACACACACACACACACACACAGACACACAACAAAAATACACAAACACACACGCACGCACGCATTCATGCACACACATACACATACACATACATACACACACATAAACTCACACAAAAACAAACACACACACACACATGCATGCACGTTTGTCTACTTTATTTAAGTAATTTATTTCCTTGTTCCGTCAATGCATGTCTGTGGTTTCAGCCTGCTCCCTGCCAGCGGATAAGGGTCCATGCAGTGGTCAAATCGTCAGGTTCTTCTACAACGCCAGAAAGGGGGGCTGCGGACTCTTTTACTACGGAGGCTGCGGGGGCAATGCCAACAACTTCCTGTCAGGGGCCGAGTGTAAGAGTGCCTGCCCCAGCGTAAGGCGTCCATAAAGAGGTAGGACAAGTCGTGTGATGCAGTTTGGCAGGAATGGAGCTTGCATTTGGCAAACTTGTAGATGTCACTGTACACCCATTGCCTGTGGCATTTCCAAATACAACACGACGTTGTCTGTGTGTTTTTGTTTGTACACGAGTGACTCTGCTTAACATAAGTGGGTTTATGTGTGCATGAGTGTAATTATGTGTAGATTTGTGCAAATTTGTGTCATTGTGTTTATCTGTGTGTGTTTGTGTGACTCTGTGTTTGTGACTTTGTGTGTGTGTGTGTGTGTGTGTGTGTGTGTGTGTGTGTGTGTGTGTGTGTGTGTGTGTGTGTGTGTGTGTGTGTGTGTGTATGCATGTGTGTGTGTGACTGTGTGTGTGTGTGTGTGTGCGTGAGTGCAACCTCGTGTGTGTGACTTTGTGTCTGTGTATGACTAAGTGTGCATGCGCGTGTGTGTGTTTGCGAGACTTTGTCTGCCTCTGTAAATGTCAAACTTTCTCCATACCTGACTGCATTTTGGATTTGGTGTCTCAGGTCTGTCTGTAATTCATTGTTTTTCTCTCGTCTCTTGCATGTATTTATATCTGCGTATTAGATGTACTCTGTGTGTGTGCGCGCACGCTCGTGTATGTTTGTCTGTTTGTGTGCATGTGTGTGTGTGTGTGTGTGTGCGCGCGCGCGAGTGCGCGTGTAAATGTGTTTGTGTATGTGTGTGTCGTGGGTGTTTATGCGTGCGTAATTTTGAGTGTGTGTTTCTGTATGCATAATTGTTTTTTGTGCGTGCATGCGTGCTTGCGTGCGTCCGTTCTTGTATGCATTCATGTACGCGCGCGCGCGTGTGTGCGTGTGTACGTGTGTGTGTGTTGTTCCTTATCTTCTGCGCTAAACACGGTCTCACCATCACAAACACCTCTTCAAACTCCCAGAAATACACAAGGTGACCTGGATGCACCCTCGATGCAAACACTGGCACCTGATCGACTACATCAACTAGGATCCGTGACATCAGAGATGTGCACATCACCAGGGCCTTGAGGGGAGCAGACTGCTGGTCTGACCATCAGCTCCTATGCAGCAAACTGGCTCTTTACATCACTAGGAAGAAGAGATTTCAGCACGGCGGTGTTCATAAAAAATTCAGTTTCGGACGCCTGAAACCACCGAAAGTCAGGGAGGCCCTATCAATCGAGTTGAAGTCACAACTTGCGGAGATACGAGATGAGAGGGATACCTGCAAAACTTAGGAACTCTTCAAGAATTTCACATGATTATGCTGAATTAGAGCAAACCCTTGGATACGCAGTAAGGAAGCACCAAGAATAGTTTGACGAAAACAACAGGACTAGCGTGGGTCTCCTCTGAGAGAAGCAAGTGGATTTCTCAGCAAGGCTCTGCGACAAGACGTCAACCTTCAAGAAAGACCACCTCAAGCATCTATGCAGCAAGTCCAGTCTGAGCTGCGGAGGATGAAAGATGAATGGTGGAAAGCCAAGGCTGCTGAGCTCCAGCGACACGCTGGTGAGCACAACGCCAAGAAGTTCTATGACAGACTGAAAACAATCTATGGCCCAGTCTCCAAAGCCAGGGCGCCAGTGCGCTCTGCGGAAGGCAGCCTACTTACGGACAGGGAGGTCAGAGTGGCAGAAATGGACTGAACACTTCAGCCAACTCAACAGGCCTTCCCAAATTGACTGGAAGGCAATTGAAACCATGCCTCAAAGACCCTTCCTCAGAAAACTTGACAGGCCACCAACATTCGAAGAAACCATCAAGGCCATACAGCAACTTCAGCCAGAGAAGCTCCAGGACCTGATGGAATCCCTCCAGAAATCTACACAGAGGGTGGAGAAACTCTCGCAGTAAAGGTGAGCGAACTACTGCAGAAGTTCTGGAGGTCGGGGTCCGTTCATCAAGTCTTTAAAGATGCCAACATTGTTCTCCTCTATAAGAACAAGGGTGATAAAGCATCCTGCGACAACCACCGAGGCATATCACTTTTGAGTATTGCTGGAAAGATTCTGGCCGGCAACATCGTTGACTGTAAAAGCGCCCACCTTTCAAATAGTGTGGTCTCTGAGAGCCAATGTGGTTTCAGTAGCAACAGAGGCGCTGTGGACATGATCTTTGCTGTGAGGCAGCTTCAAGAGAAATGCCGGGAACGAAACCAAAACCGATCTCTCCTCTTTGTGGACCTGACCAAAGCTTTTGATTCTACCAGACGGATGGATGGATGGAGTTTAAGGACCTATCAGCCTTGTAGGCTATATATAAGGCCACAAACGTTTATAAACACCCTATATTTCAAGATGGACGGACGGATGGATGGATGGAGATTTTCGGCCTATCAACCTTTGTAGGCTATGTAAAGCCAGTAAGCTCGAAAATCACTCAAACAGTTGAGAGTAAACGCAATCAAGTCACGATATCCCTAGTTATTCGCCTCTTACGAATCGCGTAGGGAGACGCGGTGGGTCAACTCTTACCCCGAACCCACGGGGGAATGATTCTATCAGCCAAGAAGGCCTGTGGTCCATCTTGTCCAAGCTCGGGTGCCCATCCAAGTTTGTATTCATCATTCGCTCCTACCATGATGGCATGATGGCCACAGTTGTTGAAAGTGGTCGAACATGTGATCCATTCCGCTTCCAATGGAGTGAAACACTGTTGCGTCCTCGCTCCAACGCTCTTCAGACTCCTGTTTGCCACAATGTTAAAACGAGCTCTGGATACTACTGCTGCATGGATCACAATTAGGTTCCGTACTGATGGGCGTGTCTTCGACCTTGCGACGGCTCAGACTCAAATCCAAAGTACTGGCAGCTTTGGTGAGAGACTTCCTCTTTGCGGACTACTGCGCCCTTGCTGCACATAGCCAAGACAATCTGCAAGAGCTGGCTGATAGCCTGTCATCGGCAGCCCGTACCTCTGGTCTCATCATCAGTCTGCAAAAGACAGTGGTAATACTTCAATCAGCACCTGGAGAAAAAGTCTCAGAACCGGTCATCAAGATCAATGGCTCAGAATTGCGGTCGGTGAACTTCTTCGCGTACCTGGGGAGCTGTCTCACATCTGGTTGCAGCTTGGACAGGGAGACCTCCAATCGGCTTGCAAAGGCAGGGGCATTCTTTGGGCGGCTCTGGAATCGAGTGTGGAACAAACGCGGTCTCAAAGTCCAAACGAAGAGTGCATTCTACAAGGCCGTTGTCCTGACATCGCTGCTTTACGGCTGTGAGACTTGCACGGTGTACAGCAGGCAGCTCAGGACCCTCGACCAGTTCCATCTGAGATGTCTCCGAAAAATCATGAAAATATCCTGGAAGGACAGAGCTCCCAACACAAAGGTGCTGCGGCGGGCCCAAATCTGGGGCATTGAGGCCCTCGTCATGAAAGCCCAGCTGCGTTTTGTCGGTCATGTCATGAGAATAAGCGACACCCGCCTTCCCAAAATGATATTCCTCTGAGCTGGCTGATGGTGCAACGGCCCCTGGAGGTACAATCAAACGCTACAAAGACGGCATAAGGGCCATTCTCAGAGCTTGCAGGATCAGTGTCTGAGGTTGGGAGTCCCTGGCTGCGAACCGTAGCACGCTCGGCGGCTGCCCAGTGTGTAGCGGCGTTTGAGGAGCGGCGCCTGCAGAGGTTGGACAGCAAGCGTGCTGCCCGAAAAGAAAGGAGATTGGACTCGTCCACTGCTGTTGCATGCCAGGTGTGCGGTCGCTTATGTGCATCGTAGTTGGGGCTGCAATCCCACCTTCGGAGTAACTAATGTCATCATCGCCCGCGACGGATATCAGAGAGAACAAACGAACAAACGAACGAAGGAGTTTATTTGCTCAGGCCACCGGCCCATCACAACATTACAAATAGAAAACTTCGGTTGACGCAATTTTCACAGCCTCGTGTCTCCTTTAAATTGCATGGTGCAGGTACCGTGTTATTGATTTTATCATTTTTACATCTTGTATAGACAGCAGGTTCTTAATATTGACAGTTTCGTGGGGTTCAATCACATCATATATGTACATCTGTCGCAGATCAGCATAAACAGGACATTCTAGCAGGAAGTGTTCTTCTGTTTCTTCAACTTCATAACAGGCTGGACAAGTAGACACTGATGAAGATTGATCTTTAAATCGATTTTGGTGGGTAAATAAATATGATAATCCGCATCGAAAACGAATATATGTATCTCGAAATATCTTTTTGTCAATGGTTTGCAGATAGGTCTCTCGACAAAATTCTTGTTTGAACATTCTGTAGAAGGAATACCTGTCACTGCGATTCAACCCCTCTCGCCAATTAGTAATGTACTCCGTAATGAGACTTTCCTTTAATGATCTCAAAAAAGACCTTTCATTCTTTACTGCTTGTACTTCCCACGCATAATTGAAATTATGCTTCTCCAACAAATGCTTCACACTGTACGCCCAATTTTCTGTTACAGAGCAATACAATATCATATTGTACACTTTTCGTGGTAATCGGCTCGAGTCCATTCTAAGAATTCTTAGCCAGTATCTAATAGATCGGATCGTAGAATTAATGTACAATGGGTACCTTCCAGATTCGCCATAAATGATCAAATTGGGGGTTATTACAGGTACATGCATGAAGTTTTTCAACGCTTGAAGATGAATCATTTCGATTGCAGAGCAATTATATATACCCCACAGCTCAGAGGAATATAGCAAAATGGGTAGCACTTGAGCATCAAAGAGCTTAAAAAACAGACTGGCCGTAGCATAACTAAGCCTTGCACAGCACTTTATAACTTGAAACATACCAACCCTTGCTCTCTGTGCCAGATTGCGCTGCAGTAAGTGGCATGACAGTCTTGTCGTAAACAATGCCCCGAGTTATCTGTACTCATTTACCACTTCCAATCTGTCTTTACCAAGATGCAATTTCTTATGTTCAGATAAGAAACCTCCGGTACGGAAAACCATTACCTTTGACTTATTCACATTCACCTCAAGACCAACATTGTCCGCTTCCCTTCCCAAAGTATCCAACTGATTCTGTAGTCCAACCACAGTGTCTGAAATCAGCGCTACATCGTCAGCATACAATAGCAGATATATTGAAACCGGGTCAGGGATAAGCTGAATCCCATGCTTACCATTCTGGATTACCTTTTTTGCAATATAATTGATTAAAAGAGAAAAAAGTATCGGACTCAATTTACAGCCCTGTTTAAGTCCCCGAATACTCTCAAACGGCTCAGTGCACAGACCGTTGCAACGAACACAGTACCATACCGAAGAGTATATCGCTTTCATCATCATCAGCATTTTCCCTCCCATTCCATATTTTGCAAGCACCTCCCACAACACCTCCCTATCCACAGAATCGAAAGTCTTTTTAAAGTCAATAAAAGCAACATACACTTTTCTTTTTCTGGTCAGGTATCTTTGGACAATGGAGTGGAGAACAAAAACATTATCGATAGTTGAGTAGCCTCTCCGGAATCCTGCCTGTTCTTCCACTATTACCTCGTCCGCATCAGCCCACTCTTGTAGTCTTTCAGCCAGGATGGAGGTAAGTATTTTGCTGAGAGTACTAGTTAAGCAAATACCCCTGTAATTATCTGGAGAGAGCGGATCGCCCCTCTTAAATATAGGTACTATAACCAAAGATTATAGGTTACACAAAGATAGCTCATGCCGAGCTTGTAGTGAGGATCGAGACACGTTGCGCACCAAGCGGTTGCAACTATTGGTGAATCAAGGGAAGTAATCACAACGCTTAGAGACATGTAAAAGTGTCGACGCGTTTCTGATTGCGTTCCGATCATGTTTGTGAATACATTTACGGTGTAATGTGTAATAAAATGATTTGCTGCAATAATGGGGGTGTTTTGGCTTTGTTTTTTTTGTAGCAGGCGTTGTGAAATCGAAAGATTTGGTTCATCTAAATGGATGCTTGTGCGCATGCGCGTGAGCCTATAGTCCGTTTAAACATTGCTCTGTCAGTGGACGCTACTGACTTCGCACGCCCGGGGAGTAATGCCAAAGATCCGGCCGCGTTAAAACATGCAAAAATATTAATTAGATTAAAAACTAATCAAAAATAGTCATATTAGACTGTTTTAACGTATACTTTCTGCACAAAACCCACAGAAGATAAGTAAACAAACCTCACCGGTCGTATGTACCTAGATGGCTAGCAGACGAATAATCTTTGTCTCCACTGACAGAGCAATGTTGAAACGGACTATAGGCTCACATTTCCATGAACCAAATCTTTCGATTTCACAACGCCTGCTACAAACAAACAAAGCCATAACACCCCCATTATTGCAGCAAATCATTTTATTACACATTACACCGTAAATGTATTCACAAACATGATCGGAACGCAATCAGAAACGCGTCGACAAACAAGCACTTTTACACATGTCTCTAAGCGTTGTGATTACTTCCCTTGATTCACCAATAGTTGCAGCCGCTTAAGGCGCTGCATTTTGAGCGTCTTGTAACTTTGAAGAGCAAAAGCTCGGCATGAGCTATCTTTGTGTAACCTATACTCTTTGCTATAACTGACTTGGATATCAGAGAGAGAGAGAGAGAGAGAGAGAGAGAGAGAGAGAGAGAGAGAGAGAGAGAGAGAACAACATTTTATCGCCACCATCGCTGTCGTCATCGTTCCTGTTACTGCAAAGCGTGTAAGTCAATGCACGAGCTTTCTAGTGTACGTTGTCCTTGCAGTCTGAGCACCCCCTCTGGCGGCGAGTTTTGTGGACCCAGCGCCTCCATCCATCGACAAGAAGAGAGTGTGAGCCACGAGACTGCTGCCTTTGGCATGGATCCTCTCTACATGTACAACCGCCACGACCTGTCTGACGCGGTCTGCAGATGGACAATGAGCTAGACCAGTGAGACTAGTTCATTCGTGAAGACTGATCTGCTTCTATGTCCTGAAATAAATCTATCTTCTAAGCAGACATACTGTTTTATTACGTTTGTCGGGTCCTTGTGTAGGGACGCTTTCTACGTCTGTGTAGGACAAAATAGATAGGCAGACAAAAATACACGCACAGAAACATTGAAAAAGAGAGAGAGAGAGAGAGAGAGAGAGAGAGAGAGAGTAAACAAACAAGGATACATAGGCCTAGAGATAGAGAGAGAGGTTGAGAGATATACATAAAAAATACACTCATGCACACACATACACACATACACACACACACACACACACACACACACACACACACACACACACACACACTAATTAAGTTACACACACATAGAGAGAGAGAGAGAGAGAGAGAGAGAGAGAGAGAGAGAGAGAGAGAGAGACAGAGACAGACAGACAGACAGACAGACAGACAGACAGACAGACAGACAGACAGACAGACAGACAGACAGACAGACAGACTGACGAGCGGACGGACGGACTGAGAACTAAACATGTACACAGAGAGGCATTCACTCTGGCACAGAGATAGAAGACGATGACGACGAATTTTGACAGCTTATTGCCCTTCCTATAGAAGGCCATTGATCTCAAAGTTACAGCAGCTGCTAAAAGTTCTAGGAAGTCTAGTCTCAATTCCTTAGTTATTCGCCTTTTATAAAATGCGTAATGAGGCGTGGCGGTGGTATGTTGTATTCAGAACTCACACGGGGCACAGAGAGGAACAAACAGTTACACAACAAGGCGTTTACATATGGACGGATAGATGGCCAGACGGACGGACGGAAGTAGCTATACAGTTGGGGCGCCAAACTCGCCCTCAATAGCCAAATGCTCACCCTGATAAATAGCCAACTGTTGGGCGCCACAACTTGTAAACTGCTACAGAGAGAGAGAGAGAGAGAGAGAGAGAGAGAGAGAGAGAGAGAGAGAGAGAGAGAGAGAGAGAAGAGAGAGAGAGAGAGAGAGAGAGAGAGAGAGAGAGAGAGAGAGAGAGAAGAGAGAGCTCCGAGGGAGAAAGAGAGAGAGAGAGCCCAGCTCACCCCGATAATTAGCTGACTGCTAATTTGTTTAATTCAATTTATTCGGTTGCTTACTTTTGATGAAACATTCCCACAGTCAAAGGGAAATAATTCTCTTCTCCTGTTAAATTTGAACAACAAGTCAGTGACACTGCTGTTCAGCCTACATCTGCGCAACGCTGACGCCACTGGCTACCACGCTTGGCACAAACCCTTCTCTATAAAGGGACTCCCCCAGCCCTTGTGCAGCGTGTCAAATCTCACGTTCTCAATCTTCAAAAATGGGTGCCATCTACGTTGTGGCCGCGACTCTGATGCTGCTGATGCTGACCTCGGCTCAGGAAGGTGGGCAGCAAGCAGGTAGGAACTCGCCTTTCCTGAGTGCTCTGCGCCGGGTTCGGCTTTTAGTTTTGGTCTTGCATGGAATGGTTGATTGCAGACTGATGAATAGCGCCTGGGACTTGTAAAATACACACTGTATTCGAGAAGGTATTGAAGTGGTGCACCTCGTTGACGAGATGGCCGTGAACGTTCATTGTCCACTTCTGCTTTGCTTAAGAAGAAGAAGAAAAAATAAAAATAACCCTCAGAAACATCATTTTGGGACTGGAACGTTCTTTATTTGCCCCAAGCGCCCTGTATGCGCGAGTAATGGCAAGTAAGGATGACACAGTAGTGGACTTTATTCATGCAGAATACATTTAAACGTGCATAAACGATGTCTGTGGCAAAGAAAACACTTTCTTAGCGTCTATCAACACAACATTGGGCGCAGAAGATTTACCTCCCCTTTAACAAGTGAAGCGCTGCACAAAATCTGTAGGTGTTCAGGAGAGGCAAAGAGCGCTCAATTGCCAACATGAAGCGCTCATGCAGCGCGTTGTACTCCTGAACAAGCCTTAAATAACCTGAAGAGTTAACTTTCCAACACCCCTCCCTCTCTCTCCCTCTCCCCTTTGTCACCTCCACCCTTCCCCTCTTCCATGGTAACCTGATTTTCACATTCATGTGTGTGTGTGTGTGTGTGTGTGTGTGTGTGTGTGTTTGTATTTCTGTGTGTGTGTGAGTGTGTTTTTGTATGTGTGTGTCTGGTTGCATGCGTGCGTGCGTGCGTGCGTGCGTGTGTGTGTGTGTGTGTGTGTGTGTGTGTGTGTGTGTATGTGCATGTGTGTGTGTATCTGCTTGTGTACCTTTATGTGTGTTTCTGCACAAGCGTTTATATATGTGTACGTGTGCCCATGTTTGTGTGTGTGCACATTCGTACATGTGCATGTGTGCGTGTGAGTATTTTTCATTGGATATATGTGTTTCCATGTGTGTGTGCTCGTGCATGTATATGTTTGTGCGTGCATGTTTGTGTGTGTGAACATGTATGTTTGCACACATACACACACACCAAACACACGCACACACATGCACGCGCGCATGCATGCACACACATACACATACACACACATAAACACACACACACACACACACACACACACACACACACATGCATGCACGTTTGTCTACCTTATTTAAGTAATTTATTTCCTTGTTACGCCAATTCATGTCTGTGGTTTCAGCGTGCTTCCTGCCACGGATTATGGGTCCATGCAGTAGGAAAGCGACGAGGTACTACTACAAAGGCGATGAAAATCGCTGCATTGCCTTTATGTACGGAGGCTGCCAGGGCAATGGCAACAACTACAGCACAATGGCCGAGTGTGAAAAATCCTGCGTCCTCGTCAAGCGTGCCTATAGAGGTAGGACAAGTCGTGTGAACAGTTTGGCATAAATGGAGTTTGCATTTGGCAAACTTGTAGATGTCACTGTACACCCATTGCCTGTGGCATTTCCAAATACAACACGACGTTGTCTGTGCGTTTTTGTTTGTACATGAGTGACTCTGCTTAACAACAGTGTGTTTATGTGTGCATGAGTGTAATTATGTGTGGATTTGTGTATATTTGTGTCATTGTGTTTGTCTGTGTGTGTTGGTGTGACTCTGTGTTTGTGACTTTGTGTGTGTGTGTGTGTGTGTGTGTGTGTGTGTGTGTGTGTGTGTGACTCTGTG